>SZWC01006465.1:101594-126193 GCA_023375785.1 Penium margaritaceum
TCTCTCTCTCTCTCTCTCTCTCTCTCTCTCTCCCCTTCTCGTTGAGCCTGACTCTTGTGGATCTCTCCCCCTCTTCACCCTCTGCCCTTGTCCTGCTCATCTACTACCATGAAAAGTCTGTAGTCCCCTGCATTCCCTATCGCTTGCAGCGATTCTCTCTCAATGCCCTAACCAATAGCACCCCTCTGCCCTTGCGCTGCCTGAGTAGTCCTTTCCCCGTCTCCCTTTGGTAGCTCACTCGCCCTGCTATGTGGCCCACGTGTGCCTCTGGTTCAGGCGCTACCGTGAATGTGGGCATCCACCCGTCCAAGGTGGTGGTGACGAAGCTCAAGCTGGACAAGGACCGCAAGGCCATGCTGGAGCGGAAGGGCAAGGGCCGTGCTGCGGACAAGGGCAAGGGCAAGTACTCGGAGGAGGTTGCTGCGCCCTCTGCCGCACAACCTATGGAGGAGGCGGCCTAGACTCTCTTGCGCTAACAAGATCATGCCCCAGTGAAGTCATGTCACGCAGAGATTTCTTTACCATGGGAGGATGTGTTTGACGCCCTCACATTTGCAGAAAAAAGTTTTATAAACTAGTTTTCTCTTGAATCACTCCGGTAGACTTCAAGCACGCAGGCACACCATAGTTTTAAGGTGTGTAAGACGTTAAGTGCACTTCAGCTGTCTTCATTCAGCTGTATTTCTACTCCAGAGCGATCTGACAATTTGATGTGCTGTGAACATGTAGCCTCGTCTTTCCCATCACCACAGGTGCAACAGGGGACATGCTACAGCTTTGAGAATGCATGGTTACATTGGACATGTCGGGCCTGCTGACGGCCTCAGCCTGGGTGTAATTTGGTACAGCAGGACTCTAATGGTGAGGCGGCAACTGAACCAAATGTCGAGGCACCCAGTGGCGGAGTCAGGGTTTGTTAGGTTCTTGGCACTTCCCTGCCGAATTGCATGACGCTCTGGCATGTGTACACTGCACGCTGCTGAGAGATGAGCATGAACACCGTCTGTAGCAGGAAATCCTCAATGCAGCTACCAAGTTCAGCATGGCCATAGCCTGCCATGTTCTCACTGATTACACTGTCAAACCTTGCAGGTTCTGAAGTTGTCTTGTTCCAACCAATAGCTTGGGTCATATGGTTCGATGGGGAACTGCAAAGGTTCTGGATGCTCAGGATATAATTGGTGTTGATTGTGGGGTCACAAACGCACAAGTGACGCCTTGCCCCAGCCCACATAAACTTCATTGCGGGCATTTGACAAATGTCGGCTCTCGTGTGCTCTTGCCATGATCACATATGATACGAGATCAAGCACCTGTCTGTAGGTAGCAATGTTTACTATGTCACATGGTGTAACACCCATGAGGTGGGTACTAAGTGCACGGCCATACAATGGAGGAAGCGGGGTTTTACGTAGAAAAAACTAGCAACAACAAGTGAGCAACAAGTAAAGGTACAACGCGGTGTTCGAAACAGATTAACCGGGCCATCCACGTGAGGGATATGACGTGGGATCCAGACGCCACACATGGATCGAACCGAACCGGCAAGCGAGCAATCTTCTAGTGATCTCTCACACGCCGGTACAACCCAATTGTGTGGGCCCAAGGGATCAGCATGTTGTGCTTTGTGCAGTTCCTGTACAGTTTACTGTGACCACTCGGCCGTGTCCATACTCGTGCAGATCCCTGAGGCAGGCGGCCCTGGTGACACCGGCGCGACGACAGGCGGCGGACTACCCGCTTGGAGCTGACTGACCACTGTTCCAGAGCCCCAGAGGCCACCGGGACTCTTTTCTGTGTCTTCTACGTCTTCCATGCATCTTTCGGCGGACTGGCCATGAGGCCTATTTGCATGTTTTTGCATTGTATGCTCACTGTCAGTCAATAGATGCATGCATGTGACCAATCGTAGCGTCCGTCTTTTGATTTTGCACGTCTAGGTTCAGACGGCGTAGCATTCTGACATGTGTGCGCAGAGTTACGGCCAAAACAGTGGTTTTGGGCCGGTTTTAGGACAGCTCTTGGACTGCCGCGTGCGACACCCGCCGTGCGCCGCGGCAGGTATTTATGCCTTGGACCTGTCATTTGTCATTTCTCTCTGCATATGCTATATTGAAGCATTCTGACACTGTGCCTTGTGTCTCCTAGCCAAACCCTTGCCGTTGTGTGTACGACCTGTGAATGTCGTCACCGTCTCATCAGGCACTGACGCCCGGTCAGCGGCTGCGTTGCTAGGAAGCTTCTACGCACTTTCTCACAGCAACCCAACATCACCCGTTTGACGTATGCATGACAAAACCTATTGTCTGCTAGAATGAGTCTAGGGCATGCAGGCCCATGCTGAATGAGACATGAGCTCTGGTGGTGAGCGGGAGAAATGCAGCGCCAAGATTTGGCTAAGTCTGGAACAACTGCATTAAGAATCAAGGAGATAGGTACAATGAGCCCTGCTGAGGGCTTATGTACTCGGGACTGGCGGCTAGCCCACCAGACCCCGTCATCCTCGTCACACCAAAAGGCACGAGCGAGGAATATGCAAGTCATAGAGCATGAAAGCAACAATGGGGGTCTCCCGAGGCATCGGAACAGTCAACCGAGTGCCCGGGTCTCGACCGACTGGAAAGTATGTGATGTACCTCAAATTCATCTGAACTCTACTGTGCTCTCCTAGCATCACCGACTAGCTAGGCGAGACAAGTTTACGCCTCCCCAGACGCCGGAACATGTAACCGGGCGTCCGGGTCTCAGCCACATGCAAAATACACACGTATGAGAAGGGGCCAACAAGACTAGACCAATTAGTGCTGGGTCTCCCGAGGTACTAGTACAGACCACCAAGTACCCGGGTCTCGACCATGGAAAGAGTGCATCACTTGTCAGTGACAATGCGGTAAACTTCTATGGGGTCTCCCGGTGTACTCGCACAGACCACCAAATGGCCGGGTCTCGACCACCAAGAAAACTCTACTAAACACGTATGGGTAAACTAAGATGCTAGAATGCACCATACATGTCACAGAAGGAGTAATGCAGGCCCCTGGAGAACCATCAGCTCAAACTAGGAGGCTCTCCCTAAACAAGGCTACATGATAGCTCAAAGCCCATACACCAACACTCTCCATGGGCTGCAAGAGCTATCAATAAGGTACCAATTGAGAAGATACGAAGGCTCCCCCGCAATGAGAGAGTGTTGAGAACATGAACGCCAACACCAAAGTGCTAGGATGGATCTGCTCCCCCTACATGCAGGAGGCTGTGAACCAATCGCCTATAGATAGCACTGCATCTCGTCCTGGCTCAAACGATCCTGGGAGGAACAATCCAACAATGATCACACCTCACAGTAGCTGGAGATGTGAACATGTCATCAAAGAGATGAGGATGAGGCTACAATGGCTACCATGTGCACAACTCGCTCATGCACTGTCTAACGCTTGTCACTCACCACATGGAAGCTGCCAGAGACCCCAACTAGTAGGATCCTGGGTATCACTCTTGTCAGACTTAGAGGGTACAGGAGGGGAGAAATGCTCCATGGTTGAGAGAGGAAAGAGTGGCTAAACCCCCCATACCTGAGAGGTGCCAGAGGTCACAACTGGCAGACTCCAAAGCAATACAGATGGAGAGGATGGTGCTGGATGGTCTTGAAGTGGAGGGTGGAGACAGAGCTGGATCTGTGTGTGTGGAACTCAGTCTTGCAGTCGGTACAACACCTGTACACTCCAATGTGCGTAGGTGCTCCTGTGTTACAATTAACTCACCCTGGAGAAGAGAGGCACGTTCACGCATCTCGGCATGATCCTCCCCAGTCACTATGCAAAGCTCAAACTCAACATCCTCGAGCATTGCCATCACCTCACTGTATGTGGTGGACAAGGAGTCAACCACTATACGGAGTACCACCACCTCCATCTCTGCTGCTTGAAGCTGAGTGGCTGCAGGTGCTGTGCCTCCTGAAGCAGCATGTCTCAAAATGTCCAAGGACTGAGACAAAGGGTCATCTGAAGGACGTGAATGCTGGATAACCTGTGAGGTAGGAGGTGTGCAAGGCTCGGAGGTGGAGAGAGATGGTCCAAGTGTCAAGGAGAAGGATGGGGGTGAGCTGAAGGATGTCGCAAGGCTGTTTGATGTGTCATCACTGCTCACTACATCAGGATCTCCATCCTGTGAGGTGATGTCCAAGGGTGCTATGGAACTGGACTCGGAACCATCTGGGCTGTGTCCGCTACAACCCTCAGCAAGTATCTCAGTCAACATATCCTGTAGTGCACACAACCACCCCTCTGCATCCCTCAGCTCACACTCTCTAGACATCTGGATGTAATCACTCCCCCGCGTGTCCCCAATGAAGATGTAACCTAGAGCATCCTCCGGTGGAGGGACATCGTCAGACAATGTTGCTCGAACGGTAGCGACGTACATCTCATGCGCACTGATCTGGGAACGAATCTCATCCTCCTCAGCTTGGCATCACAGACAGGAATGACTAGGTGCTGCCGACCTGGTGAAGGGAACGAACTCTACAGTCACTACCATTGCTGGACAAGACTTTGACGCCCCCCCCCCAAAGATGTCTCTATCAGCTGCTGCATGATCATTGACCAATGAGGGACAAACCAACGTGGCTGATGCGGTCGATGCAGCTGAGGCTGTTGATGTGGTCAATGATGGTGATGCAGCCGACGCAACCGAGGTTGTCTGTGCTGAAGATAAGGTTGATGCAGCTGATGCCCTAGAGGGTGATGTTGCGGAAGATGTGGGTACTGTCATTGATGCAGAAGATAGAGATGATGCAGCATCTGGAGTCGATGATGATCTCGACAGCACCGACCCTATCCATGTATAGAATCCTTATGAAGACATCGTCCCCAGGGATAAAGCTGGTCCATCTGATGAGGATGATGAGATCAGTACAGCCAATGTAAGGAGCAGAGTTGATGTGGAAGATGAAGGCACTGTAGAGGCACCAGATACAACTGGTGTAGTTGCCACTAAGGGTGCAACAGATGCAGCTGTCACTGATGTTGCTACAGTACTTGATGCTGACAGAGGTGGCGATGCAGCTGGTGAAGAAGATGTAGAGGAAGAAGCTAACACGGGAGAGGGAGCTGATGACGGGACTGTAGTGAGAGATGGAGCAGCTGGTGCCGGTGGAGAGGCTGTGACAAACGATGCTGCTAGTGTTGTAAGCAAAGTAGATGCTACAGAAGAGGCTGATGCGGATGAAGTTATGGATGCAATAGATGACGCCGACGCTGTGGCTAGTGGTGAAGAAGCAGATGGTGCAACCAATGCTGTAAGTACAGTAGGTGCCGTAGAGAAGACTGTTGATTTTGATGCTGCGAAAGATGTAGAATCTATAGATGACGCTGTTGTAGGCTATGCAAGAGCTAGGGTTGCTCGTGTAGCAAGTGCAGTTGTACCAGCAGATGCTGGTATCCTCTGCTATAGAGGATGAGGGAAGTGTGGATGTAGACTATGTGGACTTGGTAGATGCTACTACTGTTGCTGAAGCTACAGAAGCTGCAGAGGACGCTACTAAAGGCAATGCAATAGGTGGGGCAGCTCATGGAGCAAGTGCAGCTTTACCAGCTGATGCAGTTGGTACTATAGAGGATGCGAGAATCGAGGATGTAGACTGTGTGGACGTCGCAGATGCTACTACTGCTACTGCAGCTGTAGAAGCTACAGAGGACGTTGCTGCAGGTGATGCATCAGGTGGGGCAACTCTTGCAGCAAGTGCAGCTGTACCAGTTGATGTAGCTGGTACTATAGAGGATGCGGGAAGCGTGGATGTAGACTGTGTGGACGTGGCTGATGCTGCTACTACTGATGGACCTGCTCGAACAGATGCAGTACTAGGTGCTCCTGCTCCATCCTGGGTGCTCACTAGCGTAGTCGATGTCGAAGTGGACGGATGCACACCCCCCCCCCCTCAACAGGTGCAACAACAGAAGCTGGTGGAGATGAAGACGTGTTAGAGATGAGACGAACATGACGTGCTGGGCGACGACGACGTCGTCGAGCAGGAGGATGTCTGGGAGAGGGCATGACACTAGTGGAGCGTAGGATGGAGAGAATAGTCACGGACTAAAAAGAGAGGTCCAGTGCAATTGGGGAAGGTCCCTAAGAAGACGATGAGGAAGATGAGGACAACAAGAAACAAGAAGTATCAACCGGATGGGAGAAGAGGCAGTTCCTGACCTGCTGCATCATGTGCCACACACTTTGGAGCTCAGTGTGTAGTATCGCCAGAGCACCAGTGTGAGGAACGGACGAATGAGGTAGGTCTGTCTGCTGTGGAGTGTGAGGGGACTCACGAGACTGAGGCCTGGTTGGATGCCACCCATTGAGGTGTAGGTGATACTGGCGCCAACCATGGTGTCCATCGCCACAGAAGTGACAGGCAAATCCACGAAGACCTGGATCCTGCCAGGGAAGTAGATGACCAATACTATGAGAGTCAAGGTGATGAGGATGGAGAATGCTGTGACCCAGCAGTGTAGAGACCGACCACGGGAGTGGCTGCAGGGAAACATCACGAAAAGGTGGTGCTGGCAGCCACACATCGACCCCTGAAGGTGGAGGATGACGCGGATGAGCGTGAAGAACACCCTGCCTCAGTGGTGAGGAGAACGACCATAGACGTCAGACTGATGACACGCGAAGCCGTGTAGAGCGCCGACTCTGGTTGGAATAGAAGCAGACCATAGAGGAAGCTGACCAGGGTGCCCAAGAGAGGGTGATGCCCGAGGCCGGGTCAGAGTGCCGGTGGGCTGGTAACACGGCTAGGTGAAAGGAACGCTCCCTCCTGGTGGTGAAAGAACCGACCACAGGAGTGAATGGCCAGCACCACCGTGAGGAGGTGGTGCCGACGGTGCGATCACCATGCTAGAAGGCAACCCATGATGGGAATGAGCGTGGGAGATGCTATGTCCCGGCGGTGTAGCAACTGGCCATGGGTGCACATGGCCGGGATGACCACGTGGAGGTGGTCCCGGCTGAGGGTGAGTGCAGAACCTTATTAGTAGGCAGAGTAGAAAGAGCCTGTATCAGGTGGGGGCCAGGAAGTGGCCCCAGCCATGGCAACATCGTGCCGAGAGGGACAGTGAGGTGAGATGGGGGTGAGAGGTGCTGTCACTGTCCCGAGGTAATGTAAAGAGGGGAGAAAGAGCCTGGAATCGGTTGAAAAGAGAAGAGGCTGTAGTGCACACTAGACGTGCTTGTGCTAGGAGGGTGAAAAGGAAAAAAAGAAGGATACAGGAAATTCCTTTTTTTGTGAGGGAGAAACAAAAGAAAGAAAGAAAGAAAGAAACAACTAAACAAAGAAAAAGAAAGAAACAAAGAAATAAGGAAGGAGAGAAATTCTTTGTTGTGCATAAAAGATACAAAAATGCCCCTTGGGTTCTCGATTGTCCTTGTGGCTTAGATGTCGTTTTTGGTTTTTTTTGGGTTACATAGTAACCGTACTGCATTCACTTTCTTTGCAAAAAATCCAATTTTATGATTGGTCTGTCCGAACCAATTTCTTTGCCGATGGCTGGTAGGACTTCTTAGTACGGACGGAACACCCTTGTGAGGTGTTCCCGGGTCAAAATGTGAAAATAGTGATGTACATGATGAATTAAGGGTGTAAAGTGATGGGAGAAAAATTGCAAATGTCGGAGTTGATTTTTATAACTCATTTCATGTATGTAAACATTCACAAAATGCATCCGTCTAAACCATGAGCATATTATGAGGTGTAGCAAAAGTGGAATGAATTCATTTAGCTTTCTTTCCTCTTTTTGCGTACAAAAAAGAATTTTGCTTTCATTTTCCTCCTTTTTACTCTCATATGTTTTGTTTAATGTTTAGTTGGATCATTTGAATTAAAGTAGTGAACAAAAAAAAAGGCATGTGACGTACCCGGGTCTGAAATGCAATGTGGTTACCTAGACTTCATTGATAATGGTATAAAGCACATGAATGTGTTTTTTGGAGGTTTTTCTCCATGGATAGAATACATGGCCATTCATGTGGACATTCTTGGTGAAATGAAAAAAACATTGTCAGCACCTTTTTTGTGGGGCAATCTCGCGGAACTTTCGAAAACAAGGGCAATGGAAGTGGACTATTCTCACTATACTTCTTTTTGTACACATCAACACGTTTCACCTCTCTAACTCGAAAAAACTTTCATAATATTTCTCCTACACCTATTGTTTTCTAGGACCCTCTAGTTGTTTCCCTCTACATGTTTTAACATGTGAACCTCGTTACTTGTGTACCTCTGATTAAAGCTACCTTAATAATATCCGGACAACATTTCCCCAACACCGGGAACACTTTGTCTACCTCTCTCTGTGTGTCTACTTGTCTACTTTCTTACTCATCTACTTTGCTAACAATCTACTTTGCTATCTGTATACCTCTAACGCAAGCTACGTCGAAGAAAATTTGACAACATTATCCATACACATGGATCACTCCAAGTATCTCTCTACCGACATATTTACATACCCTCTCACCTCTGTATCTTGCTATTGTTGTACATGTAATACACTACAACAAGAAAACTTTGGCAACATTCAACGAACACCTGAAGAACGTTATCTCCCTACTTGTCTACCTATCTATATCTTTACCTCAGCACCTTGTTATCTGTCTATCTGCGACTGGTTTGTGTCTCTATTCATTTAAGTGTGGACCTATGTTATAGAACTATGCCGCCCATATGATGTGTACAAGATGGACCATTTTAGCTCCAAAACAACCTCTGATGGGTTGTTGGGAAATGACGTCTCCTTACATCATCCCGACATGAAAAGATCAATGGATCATCACCCTTACCTCCTTACCTTACTTACCTGTGATGTATGTTGTGATGGATTTGCACCTCCAAAGTCGTGTGATGTACATTCTTCGTCATGAAATTGTCGTGCTCATATTGAAAAATGTCAACTTTGTCATAATGATGCATAGTTAGCTGTCGAGGCACGATTGTGACTTTGCACGATACACATGATTGGATGTCATGTCGACATTGTCGAAGAAGTGTGAAATTGTCATTCCATACTGAAAATGTGTGCCGAGTGTGTGATGGAGAAATGCTCGTGAAAAGGACACACATGCATAGTGCGACTATGCTGACACCACGACTTGTTACTTGGACCACGACAAACAAGTCACGGCATGCCTACACAACAAAACACAAGCACGACCATCGATGAGGAACAATGCGACGCTACGGATGCAGACTTTACAGCCCGTCACAAGAACCAAGACTACGTTGGTCCTCCGCAGGTTCACCGGCCCAACCGTGGTACAATGGCACACTCTGGATGGGTAGCTCCCCATTGTACCCCAACGCCACACGCTATCAACCCTGTCTCACATCTCACTCACAAACAATGTGAAAAAATGTCATGATGCATAACATACCTTGTGGAAGATGCCGAACGTTGACGAGATATGTGTCTAACGATGGCTGTCGTCACATGCCAGGAAAACACAATGGCGGTTTTCAAAATAATCATTCTAAAAAAGGTAAAACAAGACCTTTGGAATGAAAAAAAGCCGCAATTTCGATCTAGGGTTGAAAGTCTCAAACATATTTTTTGAACATCCCTCACAGTATTCCATTTATATGGACATGTAGTGGTCAAATGCCACTTATCCTCGCATAACTTGTCTGTTCACACACAGAAACTATACATCGCATGCACCAATATTGCCATATTGAACACAATATAAAATCTAAAACTTAGAAAAAATAAATAGTAAAAAATAGTATGTTGTAGTCAAAGCATTTGCTCATCGTACAATTCGCCTATCTGTATCAACAAAATGCCGTCATTTTTCCTTTGGCATGAGTTTCACTTTGCAGGATACAAATGCTTGACCATCTTGTTGACTTTTTCAAGAGTTATTGCAACTCTCGTTCCATGTCGAAGAGTTGTGCCAAGTGTGCGATGAAGAAATGCCCATGAAAATGACACCTATGCACAGTGCGACTAAGCTGACACCGCGACTTGTTGTTTGGACCACGACGAACAAGTCACGGTATTCCTAGACAAAAAAACACAAGCACGACCATTGATGAAGAACAGTGCGATGCTACAGATGCAGAATTCACAGCCCGTCACAAGAACCAAGACTGCGTTGGTCCTCCGCAGGTTCACCGGCCCAACCGTGGTACAATGACACACTCTGGTTGGGTAGCTCCCCATTGTACCCCAACGCCACGCGCTATCGACCCTATCTCACATCTTACTACCAAACAATGTGCAAAGGTGTCATAATGCACAACATACTTCGTGGAAGATGCCGAACGTTGACGTGATGTGTGTCTAACGATGGCTATGGTCACATGCTGAAAAAGAAGTTTGCGGTTTTCAAAAAAAATATAAAAAAAAGGTAAAACAAGACCATTGGGATGAAAAGAACGCCGCAATTTCGATCTTGGGTTGAAATTTTAATTTCATGTTTTTTAAACATCCTCACAATTTTCCATTTATATGGACATGTAGTGGTCAAATGCCACTTATCCTCACATAACTTCTCTGTTCACACTCAGAAACTATACATTGCATGCACCAATATTGCCATACTGAACACAAAATAAAGGGCAAAACTGGAAAAACTTTAACAGTTGAAAATAGTATGTCCTAGTCGAAAGATTTGCTGACCGTACAATTTGCCTATCTGTATCAACAAAACCCCGTAACCTTTTTCCCTGGGATAACTTTCACTTCGGAGGATACAAATGTTTGACAGTCTTGTTGGCTTTGTCGAGAGTTCTTGCAACTCTCGTTCCATATCAAAGAGTTGTGCCAAGTATGCGATGAAGAAATGCCCATGAAAATGACAACTATGTACAGTGCGACTAAGCTGACACCACGACTCGTTACTTGGACCACGAAAAACAAGTCACGGCATGCCTAGACAACAAATCACAAGCACGGCTATTGATGAAGAACAGTGCGATGCTACGGATGCAGACTTCACAGCCCACAACAAGAACCAAAACTGCGTTGGTCCTCCGCAGGTTCACTGGCCTAACCGTGGTACAATGACACACTCTGGATGGGTAGCTCCGCATTGTCCCCCAACGCCACGCGCTATTGACCCTATCTCACATCCTACTCACAAACAACGTGCAAAAGTGTCATGATGCACAACATACCTTGTAAAAGATGCCTAACGTTGACGTCACATGTGTCTAACGATGGTTGTCGTCGCATGCAAGAGCAAAAAGGTTGCGGTCAACAAAGATTTTGTTTTTCAAAACAACCATGAAATGAGGTTGTTGGATTGAAAAAAATGCTACAATTTTCTTTCGAGGATTAAATGCAGTGTGGCAGTCCCACGTCGACTGGTTGAAGCAGCCACGTGGCTCGAGCGGGGTTACCTAGGACTGTGGGCGGTGAGACGGGTTGGTTTGAGGGTCGGACACCCTCAAGCATCGCCGTTTTTTCCTAGTCGGCTAAAGACATGTCGAATCCGCTACATTAAGATTAAAAATCAAACTTCTTCCAATTTCACTCATCAACCTCCATTTATAAGGAGATGGAGGGGTGAGATGCCACTTATCCTCACATAACTTGTCTGTGCACACTCTGAAACCACACACACACACACACACACACACACACACACACACACACACACACACACACACACACACACACACACACACACACACATACACACACATACACACACATACACACACATACACACACATACACACACATACACACACATACACACACATACACACACATACACACACACATGCACACATACACACATGCACAGACACGTGCACACCCCCCCCTCCCCCCTAGACACACACACACACAAATTTATACACACACATACACACACACATGCACACATACACACATGCACAGACACGTGCACACCCCCCCCTCCCCCCTAGACACACACACACACAAATTTATACACACACATACACACACACATGCACACATACACACATGCACAGACACGTGCACACCCCCCCCTCCCCCCTAGACACACACACACACAAATTTATACACACACATACACACACACATGCACACATACACACATGCACAGACACGTGCACACCCCCCCCTCCCCCCTAGACACACACACACACAAATTTATACACACACATACACACACACATGCACACATACACACATGCACAGACACGTGCACACCCCCCCCTCCCCCCTAGACACACACACACACAAATTTATACACACACATACACACACACATGCACACATACACACATGCACAGACACGTGCACACCCCCCCCTCCCCCCTAGACACACACACACACAAATTTATACACACACATACACACACACATGCACACATACACACATGCACAGACACGTGCACACCCCCCCCTCCCCCCTAGACACACACACACACAAATTTATACACACACATACACACACACATGCACACATACACACATGCACAGACACGTGCACACCCCCCCCTCCCCCCTAGACACACACACACACAAATTTATACACACACATACACACACACATGCACACATACACACATGCACAGACACGTGCACACCCCCCCCTCCCCCCTAGACACACACACACACAAATTTATACACACACATACACACACACATGCACACATACACACATGCACAGACACGTGCACACCCCCCCCTCCCCCCTAGACACACACACACACAAATTTATACACACACATACACACACACATGCACACATACACACATGCACAGACACGTGCACACCCCCCCCTCCCCCCTAGACACACACACACACAAATTTATACACACACATACACACACACATGCACACATACACACATGCACAGACACGTGCACACCCCCCCCTCCCCCCTAGACACACACACACACAAATTTATACACACACATACACACACACATGCACACATACACACATGCACAGACACGTGCACACCCCCCCCTCCCCCCTAGACACACACACACACAAATTTATACACACACATACACACACACATGCACACATACACACATGCACAGACACGTGCACACCCCCCCCTCCCCCCTAGACACACACACACACAAATTTATACACACACATACACACACACATGCACACATACACACATGCACAGACACGTGCACACCCCCCCCTCCCCCCTAGACACACACACACACAAATTTATACACACACATACACACACACATGCACACATACACACATGCACAGACACGTGCACACCCCCCCCTCCCCCCTAGACACACACACACACAAATTTATACACACACATACACACACACATGCACACATACACACATGCACAGACACGTGCACACCCCCCCCTCCCCCCTAGACACACACACACACAAATTTATACACACACATACACACACACACCCACACCCCCACACACACACACCCACACCCACACACACACACACACACACACACACACACACACACACACACACATACACACGCACACGGACACACACAGGAGCCTCTGGCTGCACAGCCTATTGTAGCGCAGCAGAGGCCCCCAAGTCCAGGAACCCGGACAGGCCGACCTTGGGAAGGTGCCGACAGGCTGGAGGGGTGTGCATGACCGTGCTGACCTCGTGCAGCCCATTGTTTTCCACGTGGCATGCCCCACAGCATCCCATCAGCTACTCCATGGTTAGTCGCCCACTGGTTGAACCACGGTCTGTTAGGAACCCACAAAGGTCCTGCGTGTAGCCCTCTATCAGGGCTACGCGGTGGAACAACAGGGGCAAGTCCATGGCGATCCCTCCCCTGGCTTATGGCCGGAAAGGAGAACTAGGTGCTACGGCGTTGCCTCCTTACGGGGACTTCCATCGCAGCAGGTGACCACAGCAGGCTGGCGGGAGCAGCACGGGAGCGTCAGGCACAGGGGTTGTCGCCGTTGTCTCTCCCTCAGTGGCATGTCCCTATCCCTCAGCTAACCGGCCACTGCAAAAGGCGGCAAACTCACCCTCTTCTGTCCGTTAGCCTCTGCAAAAAGAGGAGAGCTTGCGAGCCGAAAAGATATGAAACTTCCAGGGGACTCCTACCAGGTAGCGAACCCAGCCAGCCAGCCAGCCTGTCAGTCAGCCATGGTCCTCGTGGACGCAGAGCCAAGGGATGGGGCTGTCTCTATTGTTATTCTATGCCCCATGGCCACTGCTATGGCTTGACGGACAGGTTGGGCATGCACTGCTCCCTTGGAGTAAGTCCCCCAAACCTTGTTTGTGGTGCAAGTCCAAGCGAGACACCAGAAGTGTAGCGCAACGGATAGCATGTTGGACTTAGGGACAACAGGTCCTGCGATCGAGCCTTGATGTGCGCAGGAGGTTTTTTGACCTTCCTACACATGGGGAAGTTTCTTAGACATTTCTCCATGTTTGAGAAGAGTGTGCCACTTGGCAGTCAGTGGATGCGCCAATTGGCGGACTGGTGAGGTGGTGTGGAGTGACCACCCCAAAAGTGCCACTACCCACACACCTTAGAAGCCAGGCCTAGGACTATATGTACCAGGCTCATTCCTCATTCTAACTACACAATCTGGCCTTAGATGCTCCTCACAGAGCTATCCAACTAAGGAACAGTATAAAGAAGACACTGGTTGGTCTAAGCCCCAGGAGTTAGTCTTTGACTAGCACCTCACGCGAAAGTGACCAAGTGTTAAGTGGACACAGTTGCTAGCAAGTGATTGCCTAGGAACTGCTCAGTGTGGAACCGTGATCCTGAGGGTGATATCTTCTCCTAGCTGAAATGCTAGGAGCGGATGGCAGGTGCTATTGTGTCGGCCCTGTTTTCTAGTCCGTTTGCCTCAGGCCGGATGACAAAGGGTTATGGGCCCACACTGACTAGTCGTAAGGCACGCTTCGCTCAACTCTTGTACGCTCTCTCCAGGTGCACACGCTAGCTCCATTAGCTCCATCAGCTCCATCAGCTTCATCAGCTCCAACGGCTTGGTCTGCACTCAGCACATAGGGACCAAGGACAAGCTCTGCCCTTGGAGGCACGACCCTTGTGTCCCAACCAAGAAAAGCTCTGCCCTTGGTGGCAAGACCCTGGGTGTGTTGGTGTAGACATATTTTCTTTCTACAGGTGAACATCAACTGGAGGGGTAAGCAACGGATCTGCATCCTAAAACTGGTAGCAGACATCAGCTAACATCAGCCTACATCGGCCTCAACGCAGCAGAGATGTGGGAAGCAGACAAGGGCAAAAAAAATGGTTGACCCATCGGGAGGAGTGGGGGCTGCCGCAGGGCAGTCCTCAAGCTCAACAGTGGCTACCACAAGGCAGACCACTGGAGCAAATGTGAGTGCTACGTCACTGCCGCAAGGTCTTGGACCCTTGGGAGGAATCCCCATTTTCGAGGGGACTGACTTCCCCCTTTGGAGATGGCAGTTGGAGCTGGCAATGAAAGTGCGTGGCCTCATCAAGCTTTTAAAGGGAGAGGAGCAGGTTCTCGCGGTGGGCTCACCGGAGCACGAGGCATGGATGGAACGGATTGATATTGTCATGTCATTCCTCAGCAGTGCAATTTCTAAGAAGTATGTTCCCATAATTATCGGGTACACGCTGGCTTCTGAAGCTTACGACAAGCTCAAGCGCGTGCACCACTCCACCTCCCTCGCGAACAAATTATTTATCCTACAACGGCTGATCAGCATGCGGGTGAATGAGGGTGAATCAATCCCCGATTTCCTACAGGAGTTTGAAGGAATCCTTGGCGAGGCTCGCCAGATGAACTGGGACCTTGACGAAAACATGCAAGCCATGATCCTCGTCATGGCGCTACCGGAGAGCTGGAACCCAATGATCACCGTCATGGGCGGTTGGAAGGAGGATGACCTGACGTACACGGCAGTGTCCGATTACGTGCGAAACGAGGCCATGCGCTGCAGCGGAAGTGAGGCTAACTTCTCAGCCTATGCCGGTCGCTACGGTGGCCGCGGGAGCAAAGGGTCAGCCTCTGGTCAGAAAGGCACAAGCGGAAGCGGTGGCGGCGGAGGCAACAATGGCGGCAAGGCTCCCAAGCGACAGGGCAACTGCCGCAACTGCAGCAAACCTGGGCATTGGGCAAGAGAGTGCAGGTCGCCAAAGAAGGAAGACGGCGGAAGCAGTGGGAACAAAGGCAGCAAAAAGGGTGGCAAAGAAGCCACCAACATGATGGCGCAGAGCATGCCTCCGGCAAAAGGAGCGGCACTGCTCAGGCCAGGAGCTTTCGGGCTCGACTCCGGCACCGATCATCACTCCAGCAACGACCAGGCTGGATTTGTCTCCATCGGCCCTACCGATTGGCGGTTCAGATGTGCAAACGGTAGCGTCGTGAACGCAAAGGGCGTGGGAGACAAGCTGGTGAGCATCAGCCTTAATGGTGCAGAGAAGGATCTACGTCTACGTGACGTGGTCTACATGCCCTCCTTTGCGGCAAACCTTCTTTCCGTGTCAAGAATAACGGACAACGACATGACGGTGGTGTTCACGCAGAAGAAGGCAGTCATCACCACAAACAAGGACATCAAGGTCCTCTACGCCAACAAAGATCTTGTGGCACAGGTTCCACGGGTTGACGGACTCTATGTATTGCAGACAACGGCAGCAAAGAGCTCAGAAGACGAGGGTCATGCGGGTGCAGCGGAGGTAGTGGTCTCGGCACCAACGCAGGAGAGCACACCAACGAGAACCAAAAAAACATCCTCTACTGCAAAGGACGAAGACGCTGATCTGTGGCATAGACGCTTTGGGCATGTTGCAAACAGCACGCTCCAAGTCATCCAGCAACAACAACTGATCCTTGGCATGGATGGTTGCAAGAAGGATGCGGTTGGGTGTGGCAGCCTATGTGAACCTTGCCTCCAAGGCAAGACCAAGCGAACGCGCTTTGAGTGCAATGGTCGCCGCGCAGAATCAGCCCTTGACCTGATTCACACCGATGTGTGCGGACCCTTTTGCACAGCGTCAAACGGTGGTAACAAGTGTTTTCTGACCTTCATAAACGACCACAGCCGCAAGGTGTGGATCTTCTTCCTCAAAACAAAGGGAGAGGTCAGAGAAAAGTTGCAGGAGTTTGTCGCCATGGTGGAGCGGTAGACCGGAAAGAAAGTCAAAGCGATGCGGAGCGACAACGGCAGAGAGTACGAGACATGCAAGGGCTGGTTGCGGNCCGCGCAGAATCAGCCCTTGACCTGATTCACACCGATGTGTGCGGACCCTTTTGCACAGCGTCAAACGGTGGTAACAAGTGTTTTCTGACCTTCATAAACGACCACAGCCGCAAGGTGTGGATCTTCTTCCTCAAAACAAAGGGAGAGGTCAGAGAAAAGTTGCAGGAGTTTGTCGCCATGGTGGAGCGGTAGACCGGAAAGAAAGTCAAAGCGATGCGGAGCGACAACGGCAGAGAGTACGAGACATGCAAGGGCTGGTTGCGGCAACATGGGATCAACCACCAGCCCACAGAGCACAACGCCTTACACGCCGCAGAGCAATGGTGTTGCCTAACGGATGAATCAGACCATCCTCGGCATGGTGCGTAGCATGCTCTTTGATGCAAAGCTTCCACCACGGTTTTGGGCGGAAGCAGCAAGAACGATATGCTATCTTGTCAACCTGACTCCTGCGGCTGTTCTGGGCAGGCGCGGAAAGAAGAAGGGAAAGCAACAGATGACGTCACAAGAAGTTTGGTCAGGGAAGAAGCCGGACGCATCACACCTGAAAGTATTCGGCTGCACCACATGGGCAAAGGTCCAGGCGGGTGAGGGTGCCGGCCAGCTGGATGCAAGAGCGCGAAAGTGCGTTATGGTGGGCTATGAGACGGCCCACAAGACATAGCGCTTGTGGGACCTGGCAGGAAGAAGACTCATCACCAGCCGGGACGTAACCTTTGATAAAAGGAAACCAGGCAAGGAAGAGATACTTGATCCCACGCAAGCCCCAAAACAGGGAGAGTGGTTGGTGCTGCTGGAGTCAGGAGATCATGCTCCTAAAAACTGGCAAGTGGTGCCAGTATAGCAGGCCGTGAAGAACAGTGGTGTGGCAGGGAGAGCGGCTGCGCAGGCTGATGGAGCGGCAAGCTCCGACACAGATTCGGAGACGTCCGAGGCCTCTGAGACCAGCTCGGAGGCTAGTGGCTCTTCAAAAGAGGAAAACGTAACTCCAGGGTAGCCAACAGCACAGGAGAAACAGCATTGCAAATATCCACCAGAAATGCAACTTCGGAGCACACGACAAAGAAAACAAACTCCAAAGTACGACGCTGACACCAGAAGCTGGACTGGACTGAGCTGGTCCTATTTGGCTCAGGGAGAGCCACTCACTGTGGCTGAGGCGTTGGCAAGGCCCAATGCGGCCAAGTGGAGGGAGGCGGTGGACAGCGAGCTCGCGTCCATCGAAGAAAATGGCTCATGGATACTGGTGGACAGACCCGCTAATGCTCACGTGGTGGGCTCAAAGTGGGTGCTCAGGTTGAAGCGGAAGCAAGATGACAGCATTGACACGTACAAGGCAAGGGTTGTGACGAAAGGATTCTCACAGCGTGCAGGGTCTGAGTACGATGAGACCTTTGCACCGGTTGTCACGTTTGCCTCAATCAGGTCCTTGCTTGCCGTTGCTGCTGCCAAAGACCTTGAAATCCACCAGATGGATGTGAAGACAACCTTCCTTTATGGGAAGCTTGACTTGGAGGTGCTAATGGAGGTACCAGAAGGTGTCAAAGCACCCGAGGGTAAGGTGTGCAAGCTGGTGAAGGCATTATACGGGCTGAAACATGCCCCACAGATCTGGAGATGGACAACTTCATGGCTGAGATCTCCTTCGCACATTGCAAGAATGACCCCACCGTCCATGTGCGGGAGGACAAACATGGCTTGCTACTTGTGGTGTTGTACGTGGATGATCTTATCATGTGTTCTTCCTCGCAGGAGGCCCTCACGGACCTCAAGAAAACTTTGGCCAGCAGATTTAAGATGAAGGACATGGGACCTCTCGAGTACTACCTCGGGATTGCTGTTCACCGCAACCGCAAAGCAGGCACCATCGCGCTCAACAAGACCAAGTACATCATGGACGTCTTGAAGCATTACAACATGGAGGGTTGCAAGCCCGTTAGCACCCCCATGCCCTTCGATTGCAAGCTCTCCTCCTCCATGTCACCAAGCAATGAGGCAGACCGGCGGGAGATGCAAAACATTCCGTACCAGTCCGCCGTTGGGAGCAATGGTGGGAACATGACCTGAAATTGCTTATGCGGTGGGTCAAGTGAGCAGGTTTGTGGCCAACCCTGGGCCAGAACATTGGCAACTCGTGAAGCGGATTTTTCGCTACCTCAAAAAGACTCGGCACGTCGGACTTCGGTTTGGAGGTTTAGAAGGATCAGACTTGCTACGACTGACATGCTACACTGACACGGACTGGGGAGGACGGATTGATGACAGCAAGTCCACCTCAGGGTTTGTCTGTATTCTCAACAGTGGTGCGGTCTCGTGGGCAAGCAGGATGCGGGACTGCGTCTCGCTTTCTACTGCTGAGGCGGAGTACATTGCACTCTCCGAAGTGTGCAAGGAAACACAGTGGCTTCGCAGTTTGCTTGATGAGATCAAGGCACCACAAGAGGAAGCAATTGTCATTTGCATCGACAACCAAAGTGCCATCGCTATGGCAGAGGACGACATGATCTCTCGACGTACAAAGCACATTGATATTTGGTACCACTACTCACGTGGCCTTGTCGCCAAGGGTGTCGTGGAACTGGAGCACGTCGCAACCAAGAAAATGCTTGCGGACTTCTTGACAAAGCCGCTAGACAGCGACTTGCATGTTGCAGGTGCTCGAGGAGTCCGCATGGTGGATGCAAGAGATGAGAACTGAAGACGTAGAAAGTTGACGTGCACAAACACAACATAGAGCTATAGGTTCATGTCAAAGAAAACTACCACAGCAGGTGGCCTAAGGTGCAAGGGAGAGATTGTTGTTATTCTATGCCCCATGGCCATTGCTATGGATTGATGGACAGGTTGGGCATGCACTGCTCCCTTGGAGTAAATCCCCCAAACCTTGTTCGTGGTGCAAGTCCAAGCGAGACACCAGAAGTGTGGCGCAATGGATAGCATGTTGGACTTAGGGACAACAGGTCCTGCGATCAAGCCTTGATGTGCGCAGGAGGTTTTTTGACCTTCCTACACAGGGGGAAGTTTCTTAGACATTTCTCCATGTTTGAGAAGAGTGCGCTACTTGGCGGTCAGTGGATGTGCCAATTGGCGGACTGGTGAGGTGGTATGGAGTGACCACCCCAAAAGTGCCACTACCCACATACCCTAGAAGCCAGGCATAGGACTATATGTACCAGGCTCATTCCTCATTCTAATTACACAATCTGGCCTTAGATGCTCCTCAAAGAGCTATCCAACTAAGGAACAGTATAAAGAAGACACTGGTTGGTCTAAGCCCCAGGAGTTAGTCTTTGACTAGCACCTCACGCGAAAGTGACCAAGTGTTAAGTGGACACAGTTGCTAGCAAGTGATTGCCTAGGAACTGCTCAGTGTGGAACCGTGATCCTGAGGGTGATATCTTCTCCTAGCTGAAATGCTAGGAGCGGATGGCAGGTGCTATTGTGTCGGCCCTGTTTTCTAGTCCGTTTGCCTCAGGCCGGTTGACAAAGGGTTATGGGCCCACACTGACCAGTTGTAAGGCACGCTTCGCTCAACTCTGGTACGCTCTCTNCCCACACACCTTAGAAGCCAGGCCTAGGACTATATGTACCAGGCTCATTCCTCATTCTAATTACACAATCTGGCCTTAGATGCTCCTCACAGAGTTGTCCAACTAAGGAACAGTATAAAGAAGACACTGGTTGGTCTAAGCCCCAGGAGTTAGTCTTTGACTAGCACCTCACGCGAAAGTGACCAAGTGTTAAGTGGACACAGTTGCTAGCAAGTGATTGCCTAGGAACTGCTCAGTGTGGAACCGTGATCCTGAGGGTGATATCTTCTCCTAGCTGAAATGCTAGGAGCGGATGGCAGGTGCTATTGTGTCGGCCCTGTTTTCTAGTCCGTTTGCCTCAGGCCGGCTGACAGTCTTGTCACCGCCGCTTGAGCCGGCAGTCGCCATACGCAAACTTCAAGTGCCGCCGGCTAGTGAGTTTGGCCGCCACTTGGTCGGCAAGTTGCTGGCTATTCTTACGACCGTCCAACTTCAGCAGCCGGAACTTGAACACGTGTTCCTCTTATTTTCCTGGATTGACAAGACTTCACTCTCATCACTTCCCCAGAGCACTAAGAACCCTTCTGACCAGACCCCAGCCATCCTCAGCTATCCGGGTCGCACAGGCAACAAAGTTTTCCAATCCACACCGGTGGAAAAACCATACCAACAGCAATCTTGACTTCTATCACCTCCAACATCTCTCCTTCTCAGGTCAGGCACAAAAAATCCTTATGCCATGGATCTCGAAGTCGTTCCAAAAATCCATGCAGAAAAAATCCATTCCGAAAAAAGTCAAAAGAATCAAGGACATGGTCATGTCAAAAAAAAAAACCACATCCTTGTTCCTCTTTCCCACCCTCTCGGGATTGTGGTAGGATACGACATGGAAGCCAATCTATGGGGTGTTGGACCAGAAGGGAGTCACAAAGGTGAGCATATTGAGAAAATCCACCGTTCGAGGGAAGAGCGCATGGGGATTGAAGCAAAAGACCAGCACAAGGCGAGGGAGGTACAAGAAAAATTCCCATTCAAGAATGTTGATGAAAAATCGACCGCTCGTTTTCAAGGGGGGTGCAACACACGCAGCGGCATACGAGTACTGGAAACTCATCAGAGAGGTTTGAAGATCATGACAGAAAATGCAAAAGGGCAGCTCATGGAAGAGCTTTGCAACGCAAACATGCAACATCTGCAATGCTCGAGCGTCACCACGAGTGCAACAAGAGACATGGATGTCCTCTCCGTTGTCCACCCCACCCTACCCCAGTGCGAGCGAATCGCAACAACAGGAACAGAAGTGGGTCAAGAGGAAACACGAGGGGTATGCAAGCCCAAAATGCCATACAACTGGGTCTCTCCGGCCGTGCTCGAGGCGATGGTGGAGAGGGCATGCTATGGGGTTGGAGAGAATGTGAAAGTGGATTTGTGCCAGCGTTTCGGAGGACTCTTCTTCTCTTACAACAAGCAGGTCGCGGCATGCTTCACCTAATTGGAGCAGGATGTAGTGGCTATGAAGGAACTACTCCAACATTTGGTTCTTCACGACGCACAACACTCGTCAAATCACAACACCATGTCAGTAGCCTTCTAGGGCATGAACCACAAGGTGCAGCTCCATGCCTCACATCTCCACACCCTCAAAACACGCACCCCCATGGAGATTGATGTCAAGCCTGGCTGTGCCGTTGAGGACCGCGCATCTTTGCTTGAGGAAAGGGTCGCCTGGCATGAAGGCCTCCTCCAATCGATCTATCACACAATCCACGAGGTTACTTCGTGGGCCACATTGGCGCATCCACACCTTGTTTCACTATCCAACTCCATGTCCTCTTCGTTGTCCAGAGAGCTCGTCCCTCCCCCATCTCCTCCACCTGCCCTCGCCATGGAAACAGAAACCGAGGAACAAGTATCGACCCCTTTTATACAACTCTCCCTACCATCACCATCTCCTCCTCTCCCAACGGCAAACTCCCTCCAACTCCCTCTCCCGCCTGTTCTCCCATTCTCAACATTAACCTCTCCCTCCCTCACTCTTTCCCCTCCTCCCCAAGACCTCAACCCCTCCCCCACCCTCCTTGTCCTTCCTCCTTCCTCTCCTTCCTCTCCTTCCATCTCTTCCACCCCATCCGCCTCACAGCCCCCTTCTTTCTATGCTCCCACCTCTTCACCCCGCATCCTCCAAGTACCTCCAGCCCTCCCTGACACAGTTTCCCTGCCACCTCCGCCTCCTTCAATCATCTTCCTCCCTTCATCTCCTCACACCAAGTCCACACCCCTATATCTCCTACCAATACCCACAAACCATAGTCCAGACGAGCAACACATCATATCCATCTCGACGTCTACATCAAGCCTCCTGGACTTCATGACGGATCTTGCAACTGAGGTGGAAGTAGAGTTCAATCCCTCCATAGGCCAGCACCAGCCATTGACAGAAGCTTCGGTTCCTTTGGCCACAATCTCTCATCTTTCCTCAAAGGATGAAGTCTTGAGCCTTGCCAGCCCTACAAGGAAGGACAGGCAGCAGCACCAACAAGAGGCACGACGTCGCCGACGCAAACAACATATGGTCAACAAAAGCGCGTGGCAGGCCCTTGCCCCATTCATTGCTTGTGCATCCATGGCGGCTGCACTAACGGCATCCTCCATCCTTAGCGAAGCGGTCCGCCTCACTAGCAATGCTTTCCACCTCACTCATAGCGCAGAGTCACAACTAAGCCCAGCGAGTGCCACATCCTCTCAACCACCTCCATCTCGCCCAACCACTTGCAGTGCGACAGCAGCTGCACACACAAGAAATGGCAACACAAATGGCCAAGCCAGCACCAGCGCAAGTAAAAGCCTTGCAAGGGAAGAAGAGGCTGGAGGATCAGGAGACAAGCCTCCTCGGCGGCCCTTGCTAGAGACACCAATTTGTGGGTGTCGCACCGCCAAAATCACAAGGGGCAACAACAAAAAAGGTGCGGACAACACAGGCAAGAAGCTAATCGACACCAACATCCTCCTTACTCATCCCCCCCATGACAAAGCGGGAACCAGACCTCAGCACACCTCCCCAAGCACCCCACCACATTCTACTTCCCAGAAAGAGGTGCACCAGCCAGCAACACAACCCCTCCAACCCACCATTGCTACGGCTGTATGCATTGACAGGAGGGGTCGCCTCAGCCGCCAAATCCCTCCCAACCACCCCTTTCCTGGACCATGCCCCTACATTGGTTGTGGCAAGGTGATAGAGAGCAGGCAGGCCTTGTGAAATCATTGGGGAAATTACCACCAGGGTGCTTCGATGGTCCCCTTCCCTCACAAAGAAGCCATACAAACTGGCCACCAGAAAGATCAACAGCCGGAGGGTCAAGGGGATGAGGCTCTAGTTCAGAGGCAAGTAGAAGCCCACACTCCACAACCTCAAAAACACCCATGGCAGCCGTCTCAGAGGTCTCACCCTCAAGACCAGCAGCAAAACTCTGTGTTAGGGGCCATTCCTGCCCTCAGCAGACAACACTTGGCAGGAGATCTTCACATAGAGGAGCGTGTGGAGGGTGCCATCCGCACTAGCCATGAGGAACTCTGGGCTTGGGCATCAACAGCAGAGTGGTCTCTTCTCAATAACCTCTTTGCTACATCCCCGCCCATAACATCCTCCATTCCCGCGGGTGCACGACCAAAGGTCCGCCAGGTGTATGCGCTTGTTCTTGACAGATGCGTCCAACGTCCTTTGGATGCAGCAGCAGCAGCACACCATCTCCTCCATGCCCTCCCAAGTATGATCTTATGGCAGCAGCCTAGGGGAGTCCGCATGGGCCAGGCAAAGTGGACCTGCTTGCGTGCCAACAGGTTTTTGAGAGGGGAATGGGTGCAGTTGTTCCGGGAGGTGACGCAGCAGACG
>SZWC01006466.1:34026-44092 GCA_023375785.1 Penium margaritaceum
CCCACTTTTCCCATTCCGCTCCCGTTGTACTATTGCATTCGTCCCCTCCCACTTGCTGACGTCTTCTTTTCCCACATTTGTCTTTTCCGACTTCGGCTACCCAGCCCCTCTGTGTGTGCAGAGAATGGAGGCTGCTTTGGCGTCCAAGGATAACGACGCCGCAAACAACAACGGGAGTCAGCCGTCCCTTGCCGGCACATCAATGTCACAAGGACCATAAGCAGAAGACAATGCAGGAGCAGCAGCAGGGTCGGCGGCAGCAGCTCCAGGAGGTGATGCTGCTGCAACAGCAGGAGGAGCAAAGACAAAGCAGGAGGGGGCAGAGTCTGCTCCCGCACAGCAGCAGCAGCAGCCGATGCTGACGTTGATGACCCCGACTAGACCCTCGTCGTCAACTGCAACACCATGCTTGTGGAGGTCAACAACAAGGTCACGGTCATGCACAACGTCATCCGCAACAACTACCGCCTCAAGTTCCCCGAGCTCAAGTGGCTCATGCTCCACCCCATCGACTACACGCGCGTGGTGCAGCACATAGGCAACGAGACCAACCTCATGCTCGTCGACCTGGAAGGGCTGCTGCCATCGGCCACAATCATGGTGGTGTTGGTGACGGCGTCGAAGACGACGGGGAGGCCGCTGGAGGAGGAGAGCCTGGAGAGGGTGATGGAGGCGTGCAAGAGGGAACTCGCGCTGGAAGACGCAAAGAAGAAGATGCTGCAATTTGTGGAGAGCCGCATGGCAGGGATCGCTCCGAATCTCTCGGCAGTCGTGGGCAGAGCCATCGCCGCCAAGCTCATGGGAACCGCTGGTGAGCTGGATTTCTTTGTCTGCTTGAAAATGTTTTTTGTGAACGTTCTTGCTGGAATACATTCTCGTTGACGTTCTTGCAGCGGGGCTTTATCGATGTGATCGTGCCGCATGATTGGGTGGTCATTGAGTCTAGGTTCACCTCTAAGACACTCAACTCTCTCTGCCACAGAGGCATTTGAACAGATTGTGCTGTGAATCCCAAGTCTGTGTTTTGTGCTGCACTTTGATAAGTCAATGGCTAAAATGCAGATACATAAGAGCAGGGACTCGGGATTGGAGCGCTGTGGCAAAAAACGGACCTGCAAGAGAAATGAATCAGAGGACAAGTAAGTGCAACGTATTTCATGGCATCTTATGTCATTCAATCGTGATTTGCGTGTCATCGCAGGAGGGTGGTTTTTTTGGGATTCTTGACCCTCATGCTGGTGTTTCCTTGCTTTCGTGAAAACGGTGAACATGGAAAAATCAGGAGCTGATTGATGGTGCTGGCAGGCACGATAGCGTGCTACGTGCAGGCTTGAGGTGAGGTGCCAAGCGGAAGAACCTGGCGGGGTTCTCCCCGCTGGAAGAAACGTCCGTGCTGGCCACACTCACACTCACGCTCCCACGTAGTTTCTCTCCGCCCAGGTCTCACACTTCATCATTCTGCTGCATGTCTGTGGCCATGGTGACGACTTGTGTCCTGAGAGCACATGCAGGTGGATTGATGGCGCTGGCGGGCACGCCGACGTGCAACGTGCAGGTGCTGGGTGCGAAGCAAAAGAACCTGGTGGGGTACTCCACAGCGACGTCCCGATCACACACCGGCCTTGTCTTCTTTGAAGAAGCGGTGCAGAGCACACAGCCACCGCTGCGTATGAAGGAGTGCAGTCTGGTTGCTGCAAAGTGCACTCTGGCTGTATGCGTTGACGCCATCCGAGGAGACCCCACTGGTGCGTACGTGTGTGCGTGTGTGCAAGCGTGCGTTGGTGGACTTCTGTTTTGGTGAGCGTGCGTTTGTTGGTGGACTTCAGTTTTGGTGAGCGTGCGTGCGTTAGGGACTTCTGTTTTGATGAGTGTGTGTGTGTGTGTTGGTACACTTCTTGAATAGTGGCAAGAAGATGCCAATCAGCATTCTTGCAACACAAACCTTCCCCTTGTGTGCACCCACCTTACTCATTGCTCAAACTCTGCTGAGCTGCGGTGCTTTTCATCCTACTCCTTCAAGTAGAGATGCTTCTTGGACACTTTGCAAAGTGGTGGGAAAATGTGTTCCTCTGATGCTGAGTCGTTTTGTTTCTTTTCCCGGTACATGTTTTTTTGTTTTGCGTACATTTTTTGTTTGTCTGTTTACGTGTGCGTTTCTTTTTGCGTACACATGCCTTGATCTAGCTACTCATGTGTTTGTTTATGTACTTTTGCATTCGGTAATGTATGTGTGCATAAGATCACTTGCGTGGGCTCTCATTTACATGTGTGTGCATCCTTTTCCCAACGTGTGGCATTGTTCTTGCACGTCTTTTGTACTCTTCAGGTCAGAAGGGGCGAGACCTTTTGCAGGAGATTTGGCACAAGATCGACAAGTGGCAGGAGCTGCCAACCGCCAAGCAACTGAAGTCGCTGCCAGTGCCGGATACCGAGCAACGCAAGAAACGTGGCGGACGACGGCTGAGGAAAATGAAGGAGAGGTGAGTCAATTTTTTGTTACCGCAACGAGGCGCTGTGCCACATACTCTGCAACCGCGCCATAGGTGAGCTTGACCTCTGACCATCCTCCAAAGACGGTGATGAGTGGACCCCAACTGTCAGATAGGGCCATAAGGAGGGCCATCGCCTGCAGCTGCGTGTCGATCTTCCACCCCACATCATTGCATTGCGAGGCGAGCAAATCGACCTACTGCATGGCGGAGATGACATCATCTACCTCCTCAATTCTCACCATGGGGAGCCAGTTCATCGCGAGATTTTTTTTGCTAGCGACTTGGATTGGTGGATGGCACAGAGTTTTTGCCAAGCTTTGGCTGCCAGCTTGCAGCCTTGGAAGTAGCCCTACTGTGACTTGGCTGTCCCGACACCAGGAGCATGAGCGCCTTCATGTTCTTCTTTTCGAAGGCCTCCTTCTCCGCATCCGCAAAAGTTGTCTCTGCGAGCACCTCCTTTCCCAACATGACGTCCAGTAGCCCCTTATACGAGAGGTACACCTCAAACTGCCACTTCCATAGCACAAAACCTGGGCCGCCCGCATGCTTTTGAATGGTCTGCTTCTCCTTATGCGCCATTTGCGTAGCTTCTACTCCAACGGATTCTCAGAACTTCACGGCGACGTCCAAGGCTACGGTTTTGTGTGCTGCGGAAGACGTGAACGTTGGAGACGATCAAACTTGTGGGCCCATAACCCTTTTTCAGGAGGACTCCATGGGATGCGGTCCTGACGTTTATCTAATCATCTCTTGGTGGTTTCTGTCTTCTGTTTTGGATGAATCTGAGACTGAGTGTGAGCTTTGTGGTCGCCTCACGTTATGTGAGCAAGCATTTAGAGACAGTCACTTTTGCGAAGGGGATAATGCAATTTTGCATTAGTTTCTTACCATACAAATTAAAGGGCTAGTCATGAGCTTTCTAACACACCAAACCGCGCACGATTTGGCCAAGCGTAGCACAAGTTACGCTTGTCCAAGCGCATGTCACACCCACCACAGAAGCCTGATGCCCAGATCTTATTTCACGTGGTTTAGAGATCCCCTTCACTGCTTCCATGCACCTTTCCCACTTTTGGGTCGAGTTTGGTGATAGGGTGTGACGAGGTTTGAAACCTGTCCGCGGACATGCAGTCAGAATTTTTACGAAGTCCCCGAGTAACAAAACGTACTACTGAGTTTCTGACACCAAGCCAGGATTTTGGCTAAGTCCCTCAGTAACGAACTGCGGTACACGATCCGGTGATTATCCACCGGACGCCTCCGCAGACCTTCCGGAGAAAAATCTCCAGATGGCACTTTTGTTACTCAGTCCGGTCGATTATCCACTGAATTTCGAGTCGCAGCAGGCTCCAAGAGCCGCTGCGCACACCCCAACTTTGGCAGGCCATATCTCCCTCGATACTTGTCTGATTTCAGCGAAACAACTTCCACCGGATTTAGCAACTTGTCAAATTTTAGGAGCAATCATTCATTTTTTAATCCAAGCAATTGTTGAGCCGATGTATCTGCCGGAGCAGAGTTTTCACTTTCTGGTGGCTTGTCGGTGCCTCCCGGTGCTGCGCTTGGACATGCGGAGGGACATCATTTCAACAGAGGCGGGTATGTCCAAAATCACGGGGACAGGTTTTGGCTTGTAGAAATGGCAGTTTGAGATTATCATGAACATGCGTGGCTACCTCGACATCCTAAAAGGGACCGAGACAGCACCTGCCGATGCGACATTGACTACGCATGCGGCTGACCTTGTAGCATAGACGATGAAGAACAACATGGCTCTCGCCATACTTGTGACTTAAGTCAACGAGACTTGACACTCCCACATCACACGATGCACGTTGGCTGCCGAGTCTTACGCAAGAATCTCAGGCATGTAATAATCAAATGCCATAGCAAACCGGCTCTCCATCTTCCAAAGGTTGATGTCGATGAGGGTGAGCGAAGGAGAATCGATACCCGCATTTCTGTAGTCGTTCGACAATGTGCTGCAAGAGGTCTGGAAAATGGAATGGAACCTTGACTCCAACATGCTGCCATGATCCTTCTCATGGCATTGCCGGCAAGCTTGGGGTCCTTGATCACTGTGTTTGGCGGTTGGAAGGAGGCAGACCTGATGTACGAGGCTGTCAGTGAACACGTCCGCAACGAGTCCATGCGACGCAGTAGCAGTGAGACAAACATCTCAGCCTATGCCTCTTGCTTCGGTGGACAAAGTGCAAGCTCTCACTCCAGTCAAGGCAACAGCGGAAGTGGTGGCGGTGGAGGGAAAGGCAATGGTGGCAAGAAGAGTTCCAAGAAGCCTGACAACTGTCACAACTATGTCAAGGCTGGACACTGGACTACGGACTGCCATAGTCCTAGGAAAGAAGGCAGGAACAAAGGTGGGAAGGAGAAGAAGGAGCTCACCAACATGATGACTGAGGGGATGCCCATGAAGGGAGCAGCGCTCCTTAGGCCCGGGGCATTTGCCCTTGACTCGGTCACCAACCACCACTCCTCAAAAGAGAAAGGTGGATTTGTCTCCATGGCCGAATCTGACATGCGCATCAAGTGTGCTAACAATGGCATCGTCCAAGCCATGGGCGAAGGGGACAAGGTGATCACGTTCAACATGAACGGTGCGGAGAAGGTGGTCAACCTTCAAAAGATGGTGTACATGCCCTCCTTCGCAGCAAACCTACTGTCGGTCTCACAAATCACCGACAACAACATGAGAGTGGTGTTCACCAACAAGGAAACCGTGAACCTAAAGAATGAGGACATCAAAACTCTGTACACCAAAGATGACCTCATGCTTCAAATTCCAAGATTCGATTGCCTCTACATGCTTCAAACCAAGTTCACCAAGGCATTGGATGAGGGCCTAGCATGTGCAACCAAGACAGCGGCACCGAAGCCAAAGGATGCACCACCGGGGACCGTTGCAACTACCACATCAACCAATGACACTGACGTTGAGCTGTGGCACCAGAAATTTGGCCACGTGGCTAATAGCATGCTACAGAAGATGCAGGAGCAAGAGGTAGTCCACGCAATGGAAGGGTGCACCATGAAGCATGGAGAAGGGTGTAAGTTGTGTGAACTATGCCTCCAAGCAAAGGCAAAGAAGAAGCCATTTGGGCAAGGAGGTCAACGAACAGAGAATGTGTTGGACCTGATCCACAGTGACGTGTGCGGACCCTTTCGCACGACGTCTAACAGATAAAGCAATTATTTCCTGACCTTCATTGATGATCAGAGCCGCAAGTTGTGGATCTACTTCCTCAAAACAAAGGGAGAGGTCAAGGAGGAGCTCCTGGAATTTGTCGCCATGGTAGAGCGGCAAACATCCAAGAAGGTGATGACGTTCCGAAGTGATAATGGGGGTGAGTACAAGGTATGCAAGCCTTGGCTTAAGTATCATGGCATCCGCCACGAGCAGACCACCCCTTACAACCCCCAAAGCAATGGTATGGAAGAGAGGACAAACCAAACACTACTTGGCATGGTGCAAAGCATGCTCTTCGACGCCAAGCTCCCACCTCGCTTTTGGGCTAAAGCTGCAACAACGGTCTACTACCTCTTAAACCTCACACCAGCAATTGCTTTGCGGAAGCGTGGAAAGGATCATGAAAAGTAGCTGAAGACCCCGTAAGAAGCATGGTGGGGAAAGAAACACAACTCCTCTCATCTTAAAGTGTTCGGGTCAACTGCATGGGTGAAAATCATATTCGGATGCCGAGCAACGAAAGAAACATGGCGGACGACAGCTAAGGAAAATGAAGGAGAGGTGAGAGTGCCCTCTTGAACTGGCACACCAGGGTGAGATCGCCGCCATGCAGCCCAAGCCGTCGGCCGTGTCTTGTGCTAATCAGCGCAAGAAATGTTGCAGACGACAAGCGACAAAAACAACAACTATGTGAGATTCCTTTTCATGTCATCCTTTGCAGTAGCAGTGTGTGGGTCACTTTGAACAAGGCACAGGAAGGCGGCGAACGAAAATGGAGGAGGATGTAAGAGAGTTTAACGCCATGTTGCTTGCCACCTCTTCCCCTGCCCCTTTCTTCCTCTTCTCCATCCCTGTCCCCCTCCCCCCTCCCTCACTCGATTGTGGCCTTCTCAACCGCATTCACAGCTGTGTCCCTACCCTTGCATGTTTAGCTGCATGGCCTCCGATCCTCTACCCCCATCCCTCTGCTCTCTCTCTCTCTCTCTCTCTCTCTCTCTCTCTCTCTCCCTCCTCGCCGCCCCGCGAGCAGTGCTTGCACTTGCAATGTGTTCTCCGACTACATGGACAGGAGAGCCCCCTCCCACTCTTCCTCACCCACACTCCCATTCATTCGCGTTAATCCTGCCAATGTGTATGTGCATGTGAACGTGGTGATGATGAAAAACCACACTCAGGCCTGTGGACATGGCAATGATGGTGACGACAAAGCATGCATGTCATGGCATCATATCAACACACACACCAGCGCATCAACACACACACCACCACATCCACACACACACACACACACACACACACACACACCACATCAACACACACACCACCATATCAACACACACACCACCACATTAGCATACACACACCACCACATCAACACACACACCACCACATCAACACAAGCCACAGCACACTGGCCCAAGCAGGGAAACATCCATCTGTTGAAACCCAAAGCACGCACTGCACAGCACTCAATGTGTTTTCAACTCCAAAGCTGCCTTTCTGCGAAGGGTGAAATAGCTCACGTACCCATGAAACGCAAAGTGTGACACTCATCCACCCAGCACAGGCACTGAAAAAAAACTGAAAGGCCAAGTCCGTTTCCATTCTCGATCGCGACATGCATTGCTGCCCGAGCAGGAACAAAATGTAAATGGCCATCTGGCGAACCGACCGTCAGTGACTGAAGTCGCTGACCGATTGCCTCACAAGCCGTTGAGGACTGTTACCGTAATCGACGGCTGGCGAAGTCAAAGTTTACCGGCTGTTGTCGCTGATCGTTGATCGGCCGGAGTCCCTCTCAATCTCAACGGGGACTTTGGAACTCCGGCCGCGAGCATGAGGAAAAAGGTTTGGTTGGTAAACCCTTGCGTTTGAAGCATCAAACCTAGGAAAAACCCATCTTCCAATGAACACAGCGGGTTTTGGGTTTTTGTTCTGTGCTGGCACCTGCCGGGCCTTGTGGTAGCGGGGCCCGGCACAGGCCTCACCATTTTGGGGTTTGTGATACTTGTGGTTTATGTCATGCGTCAACGACGCATGACATGGTACCTCGACAGGGCTGTTTTTCCTTTTTCGTTGTTACTGGCCTGGCGGTCGCGTAGTCAGACGCGACCGCCAGGCCAGTAACAACAAAAAGCAGTTGGGGTGTTTTTCGTTAGCCTGTGGGGGGAATGAGTTTTTTTTCCCCAAAAACTGGGTACATGTGACTTGCGCCCTTTTGCAAATGACAGTGATGAAAAACAGCAGCGTAGGTGGTAGCCCATCTCGACGACAATGGCGTGGACAAAGGCGACAGCAACTGCAAGGGCAATGGCATGCAGGGGGAGGCCGGCGGCGGAAAGCTGAGAAATAGCCAAAGCTGTCACCGATTTTTTCCTATGCATTGAATCTGTTGTTTTCTTACTGTTGTCTTTTTCTTTGTTTGGCGAATGTCAATAACGTGGTCATAGGGCCACGGCATGCTGGAGGAGGGCCCGCAGGCAGCAGGAGGCGGGCAATTGATGAGGCCTTTGCAATCACTTCACTTTGCTTTGCTGTTTGGTCCAACAGTCTGTGAACTCTCCCATCTGTAGGTCTGAACAATGATGTTGTCGATGGCGACAACCACGCATGTCATCCTGTCATCGTACTGTCGTCATATCCGTGACCCACGCAATGGCGTCAACAAGGAGGGCTATGGTATGGTGGGTCAGGCAGGCAGTGGGAAGTTGAGGGTTAACTCGAACCAGAGCAATCAATTTTGTTGCTTTTCTGTCTTTCTGTCTTTCTGCCTGTCTGTCTGTCTGTCTGCCTGTCTTTCTGTCTGTCTGTCTGTCTGTCTGTCTGTCTGTCTGTCTGTCTGTCTGTCTGTCTGTCTGTCTGTCTGTCTGTCTGTCTGTCTGTCTGATTGTGAAATCTCCCATCTGCGCGTCCAAATGTTTGCGGTGGCGGCGGCACACATCTTCTCCTCATTGCATGCATTGTCGCACACCGTCTCCTCATAACACGTGTGTCGCAGGCGACGGCATCGGTGAGGGCTACGGTATGCTGGGTCAGGCAGGCAGTGGGAAGCTGAAGATGAGTGTGGCCGTGAGCAAACTCGGCCAGAAAGTCGCCAAAAAGCGAGCCCCGTCGTTCTCCAGCAACTGGTTCCATTCTATTGCGCTGGGTTGTACTTCAGTGGTGTTCTTCTATGGTTTTCTTCTGTGGTGTTCTGTGTTCTTCTCTGGTGTTCTGTGTTCTTCTCTGGTGTTCTATGTTCTTCTCTGGTGTTCTGTGTTCTTCTCTGGTGTTCTGTGTTCTTCTCTGGTGTTCTGTGTTCTTCTCTGGTGTTCTGTGTTGCATTGAGTCAGAGCAGGTGTGCTTTTGGATTTTTTTCTTTTGTCTTTTTTTTGGGATCGCAGGTGCTCCCGCTGCAAGGAACAAAGTAAACTGACAACAGGGAATTCTCCTTTAGTATTGCATGGTCTGTGTCAAGCATACATCTTCAATCGTGCCTTTCAACAAACCCCCGAAGGGGATTCTCCTATTCTTTTACACCATGCTCCCTTCCACCCTCTCCCTCCCCCCCACACCCACCCCTCTCTCCCCAACCATGTAGGCACGTACGCGAGCCCGGGTGCACATGCACATGTGGGCATACTCACACGAATGCACGCGAACGTGCACATTTTTGGATGCTCACGCGACTGAATGCCACATGCACATTCGCACGTGCAAATTTGCATATGCACGTTTGCACATGCGCATTTGCACATGCACATTTGCACATGCACGTTTGCACATGTGCATTCGCACATGCACATTTGCACATGTACATTCGTACATGAAAATTTGCACCTGCACATTCGCAAATGCACATTCGCACATGCACATTCGAACATGCACATTCGCTTATGCACACGCACGTGCACATTCGCACATGCACACACGCACATGCACATATGCACATGCACATTCGCACATGCACACATGCACAGGTTCAAGGAGAAGAGCTACGGCAGAAGTGGCAACACATCAGGACTGTCGTCCAGTCTGGCCTTCAGTCCTGTGCAGGTGCGATTGAACAAGAGCTACAACCTTTTCTTTGTGAAGAGTATGAATGTTCCAGTCCACGAATTTGGTTGGCTGTGGTTGTGGTAGTGGGAGGTGGTTGGGTGTGGCAGTGGGAGGAAGTCCCTCCGCCTCATTGTGGAGGTTAGCCAGCCCTCCCGCTCCCCCCCCGCAAGGCACCACTGCCCTTCCCCCTCGAACGGGAGGAGTTGAACTCAGAGACCACGCCAATCAGGACCACGGTGACATGCCAAATCATGTCACAGCACTTTTTACCTCGTTTGTGTGTGTGTGTGTGTGTGTGTGTGTGTGTGTGTGCGTGTGTGTGTGTGTGTGT
>SZWC01006466.1:59706-90356 GCA_023375785.1 Penium margaritaceum
GACCGGTTGAGGACCCTCAAATAGTGTGACAAGCCTTGTCAGCCCTCAGGCGTCGGCATTTTCACTCACGGCTTTGCACCTACACCTTTGTGAGCCCAGATTTGTCGGCTCCTGCAACCGAGGGCCAGCGACCGTACTCTGATACCATAAGAATCTCTCTAGATTTCAAGTGCAGCTTGAATTGCTGGATTTGGTGGTCATTAGAAATCATGACCGCAGTTGTTTTGAAAATCCGTCTCAGTGTCCACGAGTCACAGACAAGAGAGGGGAGGAGCGAGGCTCCACTTTTGAGCCTCGCTCAACATGGCCAGAGAGTGAGCAAGAGATCGAGCAAGGCTTGCCGGCCTTGCTCGCTTGCTTGCTACTATTTCCGAGGGTGAACTTACCCTATGCATCACTCCCCTTTTGATTTTTCCTATTCACACCTTTCTAGTCTAGGTACCTAACCAGAAATATCCACAGATAAACCCGGTCCAACCATAGGAGGCAAGACACACAAACAGAGTTAACAAATGCCAGTAAAGCAAGGTCAGTCCAATACGGATTGGAACTAAGGTCTTCGATGCTGATGTGAGAGGGTTGAGTATGCCGATGAGGGTGGAGGGCATGGGACCAGGCCGAGAGGAGTCACGCATCCTGAGAGCGATGTCACTACGCACTCTCGCAAGCGCGTGCAGACTCTGTGTGGCTCTCCACTAATCTTGGGGTCGCCATGCCCTGCACACCCGAGTACACACATGTGAGAAAACCACAGGATATGGATAAACAAAGGATTTTTCGGGCCCAAGGCCATGAGATTCGTCAAAGTTGCACCATTGGTAGTGAAGCCTGTCGATGCTGCTTGGTTTGCCTAGAGCAAGTCATGGATTATGTGCTCATGATCCTCCATCATGAATGTCTGTGTCGGTTATGGTTGCTCATCATCAAATGTAGTCATTCTGTTTGGAGCCGTATACATGTTTTGTACGTGAGAGATGTTTTGTAGACTTGTGCAAAATTGTCGCCTTTTAGTGAGTTCAACGTGCCTTTGTGCTCTGATACCAAGTGTTGGGCCAAGAGAAACGTGGATGGTTCAAAAGGATGAGGCGTGGAGTAGAATACCATTCAAGAAATTGGACAATTGGATAATCTATGATTAGAAATAAATGTACTTTGATTAAAATTGTCACAACTATCGAGCCCATACATACAATAGCAAAGACAAGAATGACGTGTTGATGCATTGTACGTGTTTCTTGAGTCGAGCGACGCGTGAAACTTTGCGTTCTAAGAGGTCCCTATGAGAAAATCCATCGAGGAGTTGATACACTTAAGGAACATGGAGGCATGTCTTCTTCGTTGAGAAGATCGTCAATTTTGCACTGTTTGCGATAGTTGTTTCAACGATTATTGAAATTGGTTGAAATTCTTAGACTATGTCAGGTTGCGAACGGTGGCCGAAATGCCGTCCATTGATCAGCACGAACATCCAGACGTTGACGCCCGATAGGCCATGAATGTACTACCCCCCCCCCCCCCCAAGCACGAAGTTTTGGGAATCGTGTATGTCAGGAACATAACACAGGTATGCGGCTTCATAAAAGGCATGAGCCAAACATGAGAATCAGACTTCGAGATTCCATACTGACTAGTGTGAAAATCAAGCACCTACCCTTGTAAATTGAACTCATAAATTTGAGTCTAGGTAAGGTATAAACCATACAACTGTGATACATTCACCTAAGCATGAAACTTGAAAGAACAATATATTAGTGCACAGTCATACCTCGTCCAAAGTACTAAACAGTTGACTTGTAGATTTCTCATACTTCACATAATAGATAAAATGCCAACATTTTTTTACTTTTTTTGGAAACCTCAATCAATAATAGTTGTAGAAAACCCCCTAATAATGATTGGTGTAACGAATTGAACGAGACGCTTGGTCCACTTGGACAAAACCGAGGTAATTGAGGGTCTATGATCCTCAATCCATTCCGTCAAGCCGCCCACAAGCCAAGGATCTTTTTGAGTTATGTGTAGGGTCAATCGGCATTATCATTACACACTGTGGGTTTCACTAAAGTCCAAGCATCTCCCTGGTCCATCAATACAAAGACCTGGGATGTTCCCTTCCCAGTGAAGGTGTAGTTTAGTCTCCCAAAATCCTTCACACGTGTCAAGAATCATTGGTGAAGTCAAAACTAACCAAACATCCAAAAAACATACAGAGAGTCAACGATAGAAAGTGAAAGTTTTAGTGAACTGTAGCTTCCCTCAAAGACGCCTCATGTAAATGAGGTCATTATGGCCTCGCTCTTTGGCCCTGTTTTTTGTTGACGTGGGTCTGAACATGCTCTGGCTTGTCAGTCACGATCTGACTGGACGGAATGTAGCTGACGCTATAAAGTTTTTGTTCCTTATTCATTTCTCTGGGCCTATGTTTGGTGATGAGTCGCACACAATGTTGTGATTAAATGCACAAATTCTCAAACATAAAAAAAAAAAGGCAACACATTTTCTTAGGCCCAATCCACCTGAAGCTATAGAGATGAAATTTCTGGCTTTACAATGGAGGAGCCCACTGGACTTTGGCTTTGCCGGCGATGAACGTCGTGGATTTGGTCAATGCAAGAATACGCAGAATTTCCCGGGCCTTACCAGCGTAGTACTTTCAAGCAGACACTTATGGCCATGTCATTGGTTCAAATCCGGTGTATGCTACAAAATGCTGAAGTAGGTTACAAAAAGTGGCGGCAAGTCACCCCAAAGCGTTAGGTGTAAAACTACACAACAACAATAACAAAGTGGACACAACTTGGAAACTTAGCTCGGAGATACAACAAAAAACAAGGTTCCACTGTTGCACAAAGGTACACCGGGAAGGGGATATTTGGTTGGAAGGGGATTCCAAAAAATGAATAAAAATGTAGGGGAAATTTTATGGAAAATTCCAAAATTCAATTTCAAAGTTGAACGTTTTGGTTAGGAGCCAATTTACATGTTTTTTCTTCTTTCTAAGTTAATTCTAAATATGATGTTCACCAAAAACGATGTTGTGGATTCTATTTGTAAAATGATTCAAATTCAACATACATCTTTTTTTTTTGTACCCCAGTGAACTATTGTTTTGCAATCAACTCTTTTTATCATGGCTGAATTTTATTTGAAAAGGTTTTTTCTGGAACTTAAAAGTACGACCAAAACAATTTCAAGAGGATTTTATCCAGTTTAACAGTATATCCATATTCTTTTGCCTGACTCGGAACCCGGTCTACAATCTATTGTGTCTTGCATCCGGATATTGCATTCTTTAATCTCACTTGCTTCACGACGTTCAAGCACACGGGATTGCATTTTTGTGGCTATAAAAGACACTTAACACTCCCCACCTCGTCTTTGCCGTTTGGTGGAACAACAAAGAGGCGAGCGTGAGAGCCAGAAGCAATGCATTTAGATTGATTCATCGAGAAAAAACATTGAAATAGCCCATGTTGATATGCCGATGGGCATACACGAGTCCCTAAACTCACAAGCGACCTATTTTTGCTTTGTCGCTCCTGATACACTTCACGACTTAGTTGCGGCGGTCTTTCCTCCACGCTCGAGGAGAATTCTGCTGAATACCCCGAGACTCTCGCGCGATGACAACCACTTTTCGCTCATTTCCAGAACTCACCAAAAACCTACTCGCGGCATTACTTGATGCTTTGAGACTACGAGCGACAATCTCTCGAGCGACTTTGACAGATCTCGCAAACATGGAATTGAACCTTGAAGCCCCCGGTCGAACCAACGAGGGACTTCTCAAGGCAGCGAATCAGGACACGGCGTCCCGTCACGCACCACCGAATAACCAAACGGCTCAACCAAGCCTCATTCTCTTGCTCTTGCCATTTGTATATACACTGTCGAGTTTCGCCACTTGTAACAACAAAGTATACTTTTTGCTTTTCAAAAATACCCAATAAACCCCAATGTTGTGAAAAGTAACAAACTTTGATTTCAATTGTGAACCACGTCACTTCCACCAGCGTAACACTTGGTAATAGAGCGCATCGACCCGGGCAGTGCACAAGATTAATTTCCACATTGACTCGAGACATGTACATGTCTTCTAGCGCATCTCCACCAATAAGAAGTTCACAGACCTTACGACAAAGTCGGCGCACGGATCGAGCGCACCCGACGACAAACAGCGATAACCGACAAAGACACTAGCAATGGTAGAAGGTACCCCACGAAGGACCTTCAGCCTCATCGAGGGGGATGAACGGATGACGGCTGGCACTTCAGCTGGCACAACCAATCTTGAGGCAAGCGCACCTGAAATTCCGATTCCGCCTGTACCACCAACCAATACAACTCTGTCGACGACCCGAGATAAAATCATGGAGCTGACTGGCCGACTAGCGCAGATGGAAGCATTTCAACGAACGCTTGTGGAACAACTGCAGCAGTACGCCGCGAAAATCTGCAACTCAAAAGCATGAGAAACAATACTTGCCAATCGCCGACTGCACATTGGCGAATCCTCAATTCGTCCAAGGCTTCCTAAGCCGTTCGATCTAGCAAATCAGAAGGGACCGACGGTCAGGATCTTCCTAACGAGTTTGGAGGTATACTTCACCGGTGCTGGGATTCACTTCGACTAACTGAAGATGAACCTCGCAAACTCACTTCTGCGGGGCACAGCTTTAAGTTGGTGGGCCGATCTCATGGCCGGAGGCAGTCGTCACCGCTGATCTAACGGCTACCACATCGTTGGCATCAGGCGTATCATCTCTCGAGCAAGTTCACCCCACCTGGATTCACATTTCTTCTCCATCCAACTGGCACGAATTCACCCAGGCACTCGTCCCTTGCTTTGGCAAGCTGAACGAGAAAACAGAGGTTTGCTACCGGCTATAACGACTGAACCAGCTGTCTAGCGTGGCAGAGTACACGCGGCGTTTTTGCGAGATCATCACCAGCACCAACCTTGCAGAGGATGAACTATGTTTCCACTACAACAAGGGCCTGAAGTGGGACATTCGCAGAGCACTCATGATTTACGACATCACCAATGATTTGCTGCAAATCATTGCACCCACTGAACGCATCGACTCCGCGGATTTCAACTTCAAATTCAACGAATCCTACGGCTGGCGTCCAAAACATCAGCCCCAGCAGAAGAGTGGGCATGGGTCACAGAGCTCAGAGAATTTGACTCCAATGAAATTCGATGTCGTCCAGAAAAAAGGAGATCAACGGATCTACTGCAGCTGTGGAAACATCAGCTGAGGAACTGTCCCAGGCCTAACCAGAGGGGGGGGAAGCAGCAAAAAAGGAAAAAGGAGGGGAGGAGTCGGGAAACGGTAGAGGGCAAGAGTAGACGACGAAACTCTTACCCCCGCCGAGAAACATGCGCCAAACGATCGCCCACCCAAACGGCTATGATTGCCTAACACAAGGATACCTGAGATCCGGAAATTTGATGGGGGATACGAGGACGACCAGCCAGCGGTACTGATGAAAGTACAACCAAGAGGTTGTAAAAGTTGAAACCTTTTGCCGGCGCTACTTGATGGAAGTGCATCTCACAGCTTCGTATCTGATCAACTGGTGAAAAAGCTGGGTTTGAAGCATGAACCCAGAGCTTTCAAAGGGAAAATCGTCGACGGAAGACTTCGCATCCGCCAACTGAAGCAGCCATTACGATTACAGATCGGGGATCTGCAGGACGTAACTATCTCTAGATACTGTCCAATGAGCGACTTCAAGGTGATTCTTGGGCAAGATTTCCTATACCAGAAAAACCCGCAAGTCGACTGCAACAGCGACGCTATTTACATCAAACGGGGTGGACAACAGATCTTCCTGCCACTCGTGCAGCAGTCAAACTCTAGTCAACAATCCAAAAACGACAACAGGGCGGCTGAAGGCGACACGACCATGGTAGCAGTAACCGCACAAGCACGAAGGCCACCAGCTACGACGATCTCACTCCACATGGCAGAAAGATACCTGAGGAGAGGGGCCTCGGCGTTGTTGGTCAACGTCGATTCAAGTAGCACAAGCAACAAATCACTCATCGCAGCCAACGCAACAGCCTCATCAGCCTCATCAGCATCATCGGTGTCAAAGTTTGCGAACATACCAGAGGAGTTCACTCCACTTGTCAAAGAGTTCAAAAGCGTTTTTCTTGATGAACTACCAAGAAAAGTCCTCCAAAATGCGACATCAACCACCAAATTGAGCTCAAACCTGGCAATAGACGGACCGTCAAGGGAACCTAGGGCATGAGTGATCACGAGCTCACGGAGCTCAAGCAAGAAATGGACAACATGCTCGCTCAGGGGCTCATCCAACCATCCGTTTCTCCGTACGTCGCACCATGCCTGTTCGTAAAAACAAAAACTGGCAAAACGCGGATGTGCGTGGACTATCGGACGTTGAGCGATATCACGATCAAGAACCGCTACTCTCTATCTTGGGCAGACAAACTCTTTGACCAACTACATGGAGCAAGAATTTTCTTTAAAATCGATCTACGGAGCGGCTACCACCAAATTAGCATTGCCGACAAGGATGTTGTGAAAATTGTCTTTCGAACGAGTGACGGGAACTTTGAGTTTACGGTTATGCCGTTTGGCCTCATAAAAACCTCTGCAACGTTCATGGCAACGATGAACAACATTTTTTGTCCATATCTTGATGCGTTTGTTGTGGTGTACCTCGACGACATCTTCGTGTATAGTTGAACCCCGGAGGAACATTGACAACATCTCCAACAGGTGCACGAGGTTCTCCAACAGGAGAAGTTCTACGGAAGGTCTCAAAATGTGACTTCGGTAAACAATCAATTGAGGTTCTTGGTTACATCATCTACAATGGATGGATATCCATGGATCCAAAAAAGATATCCGCAGTGGCTAAATGGCCAACTCCAACAAAAGAACGCAACGTACAAGCCTTTATGGGATTTTGCAACTGCTATCAAAGGTTTGTAAAGGATTGTGCTCGAGTGTCAGCGCCTCTTTCTGATCTGACCCGCAAAAAATGCGAGTGGATTTAGTGGGAAAGCGAACAAGAATCTTTTACATTTTTACATAAATCTCTGACCTCGGCGCCAACCCTTTGATTGGTATATCCAATGGCTGACTACATCATGGCCACATACGCCTCCGATCGAGAAATCAAAGCCATCCTCTTCCAAGAGAATGGTGGAGGAGAACAGCCCATTGCGTACATATCAGGGAAGCTTCATGGAGCAAAGCACAACTATGTTGTCCATGAGAAGGAGATGCTCGCGATTATTCATGCCTTCAAAACGTAGCGCTGCTATTTGGAGTGCCACAAATGTGTGGTTCGAACAGACCGCCATGCCCTCAAGTATCTGAAAGCACAGCCGAACCTCAACCGAAGACAAACTCGATGGATGGAGTTCAACGAGTCCAACTTTGACTAAAAAATTGAGTATCGGCGCGGTAAGACATATCCAGCGGACGCGCTGAGCCACCGGCCCGATCTCACAGAGTTAAACACACTACATATTCAAGAAGATCCATACGTGGCAAAGTTACTTACACGTGGCTACGAGGACCACGGAGCCTACAATGCGACAAAGTTCCAGTTTGCAGGCTCCTATTAGTGTAGAAAACATAGATATCAAGTCGGCGTCCCCAAAGTCGAGGAGCTGTGATGCATGCTTCGCGAGGAGTGCCACGACAGCGGTTAAGGAGGACACTTCAGAGCCGACAAGACTCTGAAAAATGTCGCCAAGCACTATTGGTGGGACAAGATGGGGGTCGACGTTGCAAACTTCTGCAAAAGTTGCGACTCATGCCAGAGACACAAGAGTCGGCAAACCAAACCCCTTCGTTCATTACAACCACTACCGATACCAGAAAAACTGTGCACCAAAATCTCCATGGATTTTGTGACAGGTTTACCTGTCACACCAGAAGGGTTTGACGCCATACTCGTCGTTGTTGAAAGGTTCTCAAAGATGGTGCACTTCATCCCGACCACTACAGATGTAATCACCGAAGGGGCAGCATGACTGTTTCTTGACCAAATTGTCCAACTGCATGGGGTCCCGCGGTCAATCACGAGCCTTTGAGATGTGCGGTTCACCAGCCAGTTCAGGCAAGATTTGATGCAGCGGTATGGTTGTGGACTTCAACTTTCAACGGCGTTCCATCCACAAACCGATAGACAAACAGAACGCACCAACCAAATTCTCGAACAACACCTTCAAACCCTCTGCGAACCTCACGACACTGACTGGACAGTCAAGCTGCCGGTTGCCGAGTTTGCATGCAATGTAGCACCATCTACCGCAACGAGGAAACCACCGTTCAAGGTGGTCTACGGAGCAGAACCAACCACCCCGATCGATCTCCAGACTGAGAGCAACATCCTCACCGTGGACACTCATCGACGAGAATGTTCCACCATCTGGGGTGAAACTTTTCAAACCCTTGCAAAAACGCAAGAAGCCATGAAGCGGCAGGCCAATAAACATTGACAAACCGAGGAGTTCAAAACCGGTGACAAAGTTTTGCTTTCCTCCGCAGCCGTCAAACTCCACGAATCAAGTAATCCAAAGATCAATCCCCAGTGGTTGGGACCTTTCCACATTCTAGAAATGCACACTCCAGTCGTCGCAAAACTGTGACTACCCGACAACATGCAGATTCACCCGGTCTTCCACATCAGCAAACTCTGACACTATGTCGATCCGACGAAATGTTTTCCTGGACGCGTGGCATCAGCCCTGCTACCCATGATTGTAGACGGCAACAACGAGTACGGGGTTGAGGAAATCCTCGATCAGCGGCAATGACACGAAGACCAATGTTTGGTCAAGTGGTAGAGTTATGATGAGGCACATAACAGTTGGATGCCGTAAAGTCAACTCTCCGACGTCGATCCTCTTATCGAAGGCTACCCACCTTGTCTCCGGCCACGTGATCGCAACGCGCCGGGATGTCGTGGCTAGAGGGGGGGAAGTGTTATGCCGATGGGTATACACTAGTCCCTAAACTCATAAGCGACCTGTTTTTGCTTCCTCGCTCCTGGTATACGTTGTGACTTAGTCGCGGTAGTCTCTTTTCCGTGCTCGAGGGGAATTCTTCCGAATACCCCAAGACTCTTGCGCGATGACGACCACTTTCCGGTCATTTCCAGAACTCACCAGAAACCTACTCATGGAGTTACTCAATGCTTCAAGGCTACGGGAAACAATGTTTAAAGCAACTTCGACAGATCTTGCGAACCTCGAATTACACCTCAAAGGCCCCCGTCCAACAAACGAGGGACATCTCGAGGCAGCGAATAAGGACACGATGTCGCGTCACGCCAACCGCCGAATAACCAAACGGCTTGACCGAGCCTCATTCTCTCACTCCCACCATTTGTATATACCCTGTCAAGTTTTGACACTTGTAACAAATAAGTATACTTTCTGCTTCTCAAAGATATCCAATTGACCCCAATCTTGTGAAAAGTAACAAACTCCGATTTCAACTGTGAACCACTTCACTTCCGCCAGTGTAAGACATGTCAAATCTAATGATCTAATCCCTTATCTTTGTCGAATTCAAATGCACCCCCTAGATAATTACAAGACCCAAAAATGTTGTCGAAATAATTATGGAACAAGTCATTCATCAAATTCGAAGTTCAATGGGGTCTTTTACTCATTTTCCCACATGAAAAGCTTCCATGTACTATGTTCCGCACATTCATTATATCCATGCATTTGTTCATGTCTACATGAATTACATGCATCCATCTATGACTTTGTATGAGTGTATTTGCACTCAAGATATTCGAACATGTTCATCATGTGTAACATTTCCTTCATATACTATACTGACTTTTAACTTCGCTAAAATTTTAAAGAGGAATTAAATGGTGCTAACATTCATAAAAAATAATGTGTTTTACAATTTCATGTATGGTCTCCCTGATGGAAAGTGGGGCAGCCCTCATAGAGGTGATCAGGCTCACCAAGAGCCGCCTAGGCAGGACCAACTGTTTGTGAGAGGGAGTTGCAGGTTGCACAGAGAGAAGTTACGGAAGCAAATGTAGGTTTGCAAAGAACGCAAATGTCTTAATCGACTCTTGATTGAGAAGTTAAAGTAGCACAGCTTTCTAACAATCCTAAGTACGCCTCATTTGGCACATGGAGCTGGAAGAACCACTCTGTCAAATTTCACCACCTAGCACACTCCTAGCCTAGCGGGATGAGCGATAGTCACACTCTCACACAAGAGAATTACCATCCCTGCCATGTGTGCAACCAATAATCTTGGTGGGAACCTTCCTTGAAGCTCCCTGAAGGTCCTCTTGCCGCCTTTCTACCTTGAAGGCCGCTCCAAACCTCCCTGGCCAATGATTGTGGTCGTCATTGGTGCTGGTAGTGCAGGAGCCGTCACTTGAACCGGACCCATTGCCAATAAACCTTGAAAATCCATATCTCCCTCAAACGGACTCGGAATTGAGTTCCGTAAAGTGCTATAAAACCATAAAAACATCCTTTATTCACTCCAGACCTGATTATTTTTATAGAGCAACCCACTTTGGCCACTTTTCTGGCACCCCATATCCAACATCCTCCCACTTTGCGAGAATAATAATCACACAATTCCACACTGTCCCCTCATCTGCTGAAAGCGGTGCGCTGCCAAGGGCTTGGTCAAGAAGTCTGCCAGCATCATTCTTGAAGGGCACAACTTGATCTGCACCACCTGCTTCGCCACGAGTTCGCGGATTAAGTGATATCACAAGTCAATGTGCTTGGTGCGGCGTGAAACCCTATGTTCTTGGTCAGAGCAATGGTGCTCATGTTGTCACAGTAGATTGTAGTCGCTGTGGTCTGCTGCTGTCCAAGGCTTTCCAGCAGCTCATGCAGCCACACGACTTCCTTTGTTGCTTCACTCAAGGCGATGTATTCAGCTTCGTTGGAGGAGAGGGCGGCACACTCTTCCTTCTTGCTCCAACATTTGATTGCACCTCCCCCGGGTACAAACACGAACCCAATGGTCGACCTCCTTGTGTCCAGGTCACCTCCCCAATCTGCATCGCTGTAGCCGATGAGGATGGGGCTGTTGTTGCCATTGAAGGTGAGGCAAAGGCTGCTGCTGAGGTCAAGGTAGGGCAGCACGCACTTGACCGCCTCCCAATGCGGCACACCCGGATTTGCGCAAAACTTGCTGAGCACTCCCACTGTTTGGCTGATGTCGAGGAGCGTGCCGACTGCTGCGTACATGAGGCTCCCAACTACTGCTTGGTACGGCACTACTTCCATGTGGCTGCTCTCTTGCATGTCGCGGGGAGTCTCCGTCATGCTCAGCTTCGCTCCCACTTCCAGTGGTGTTGCAGCCTTGCGCGCTCCTGCCATGTTGAAGCGCTTGATGATGTTGCTCACGTACGTGCTCTATGACAGCTCCAAAGTCAGCTACTGCTGGTCGCGCTTGACGTGAAGGCCGAGGTAGTAGCCTAGGTCTCCCATGTCTTTCATGTCGAACCTGGCAGCAAGGGACTGCTTCACATCGTCCAAAAGAGACTTGGAGTCAGATGCAATGAGCACATCATCAACATAGAGCAAGATGATGAACTGGCTTGCCTCCTGCGTACGTCCATAGATTGTATGGTTTGTTTCACTACGCACAAAGCCAAGGCCAGCCAGTTGCTCATCCATCTTGTCGTACCATGCTCGTGGGGCTTGCTTCAGGCCGTAGGGGGTCTTCACAATCTTGTAAATCCTCATTTCCCTCCACCACATACCCCTCTGGCTGCTCCATGTACACATCCTCCTCGAGGTCACCGTTCAGAAATGCACAAGTCACATCCATTTACACCTCCCAGTCCATAGCAGAAGCAAGAGCAAGGATCGCTCGAATGGATGGGAACTTTGCGACAGGTGCAAATGTCTCATTGTAATCCACACCCTCAGTCTGTGCATACCCCTTTGCAACCAACCGTGCTTTGTACCTGAGCACCTTACCATTGCACCACGCTTGCGCCTGAAGATCCACCGGCACCCGATCACCCGACTGCCACGTGGAACTTCCTCGAGGGTCTAGGTGCCGTCCTTCATGAGCGCACCATACTCCTCGTGTATTGCGGCACGCCAATCTGCCGCCTCAATACTACGCATGGCTTCAGCGAATGTGGTTGGGTCATCAAAGACTGTGAGGAAGAGAAGCTTGAGATCAGACAACTACGTTGGTGGTGGAATGGTGCACAGGTTCACGAGCTCCTCCAGCAGCCTCTGTTTGCTTGTGAGGCGCTCGGATCACCTCAGCAGATCCCCAATATCTTGTGCACCTTTGTTGATGCGTGCGAATTGACGTAACAGCTGCTGTATGTTGCTTTTATGCTCCTCCTCATCAGATTTGGCTGCTAGCTCCTTCTCCTTCTCAACTCCCTCCACCTCCTTGCCATTACTGCTGTCACCGTCATCTTCTGCACCATCCTCTTCTGCTACCAAAACTTGTCCCACTTCAGGTACAAGTACGAGAGCAAGTGGAACTACATACATAGGGCTTTAATTCAAGCCCTTCACGTCCTCGTGAAAGACCACGTCACGGTTGCGGATGATCTTGCGTGCAGCGAGGTTGTAGAGGCGGTATCCCATGGTGTCGTAGCCAAGGAAGGCGGCCTTCACTGACTTTGCGTCTAGCTTGTTACAGCTTCCGGTAGGCACCTGTACAAATGCGCCACACCCTAAGACTTTTTGGTGCTTCACTATTGGCTTGCGTCCCGTCCACGCCTCCTCCGGTGTCATCAGCGTCATGTCGCGCGTGGGACTCAGGTTTTTCTGGTACACGACAGTGTTGACCGCTTTCGCCCAAAAGGTTCGTGGGAGCTCTGCGTCTTGGAGCATGGTACAAACACGCTCCATGAATATGCGGTTCGCGCGTTCAGCCACGCCATTCAGCTGCGGTGTTCCAGGTGGGCTGACCTCGTGCTTGATCCCGCGACGCTTGAGAAAGGTGTGGAAGCCGTTGGAGAGGTACTCTCCTCCACCATCGGTGCGAAGCACCTTCAACTGCCGGCCACTCTCATTCTGTGCAGCAGCAATCCACACCTTTAAAGCATCAAAGTACTCATCCTTGCCAGCCAAGAACGACACCTACGTCTTCCTCGACTTGTCATCAATGAATGAGAAAGAATACAACTTGTCGTACAGCGACTGTGATGGAATAGGACCACACAAATCAGAGTGAATGAGTGAGAGAAGCTCAGCCGCCCCCTTCCCTTCCCCCGTGAAAGGAGCACGGGCTTCCTTCCCTCTAATGCACCTCTCACAAGCCAATGAACCAGGCTGCTTCACCCCCTTGAGCTCCAGGCCACGGACCATCTGCTGCATGGAGATAATGGCGCCAAAGCTGAGGTGACCGAGCCGGCGGTGCCACAGGCCGATGTCGTGTTTTCCTTTTCTCGCTGCCAATGCTGAGTCGGCTTCCTTCTCCAATGCCACATAGAGGTGGTAAAGACCGTCCTCCTTGTTTGCTTTTGCAAGCACACGGCCTGCACGGGCAGAGATGGTGCAGCCACCATTCTCAAAGCAAACCTGCATGCCTTCGGAGATGAGATATGAGACAGAGAGGAGGTTAGCTGCCAGTCTCGGAACATGGACCACCCCCTTCACACGACGTTCCACGTGTTTACCCTCAACAGAAGCACAAAACACAATCTTACCCTCCCCAACCGCCATTTACACATGATTGTCCCCCATGTACACCCGACAAGGCTCGATGGCGGAATAGACAATGAACCACTCCCGGCGACACGGCATGTGCCACGTGGCTCTCGAGTCAATGATCCAGAACAAGGTGGTGTTGTCGGAGACGTGCAGGACCCGGATGGTGGTCACAAATACACTCTCCAAAACTTCTCCGTTTGTAGAAGCGTTGGAATGCTTTCCCGCTCCCACTCTAGCCGCAAGGTCCGCCTTCTTCTTTCGGCATTCGCGCGCCCAATGGCCGGGCTTCTTACGATAGTGGCAGTTCCCCTTCTTCTTCCCTCCTCTGCCGTTGCCTTTGGTTGGTGCAGCGCCACCCCCATGACCAGAGTTGGTGATGAGAGCGATGTCTAGTCCGCTTCCGCCCTCCTCTCCCTTGTGCCGCTCCTCCTCAAATAGAAGGCTCTCCTCCACATTGTTGAGGGAGAGCTTGACGTCGTGCTGGTCCAGGGCAACAATGAGAGGAGTATTACTGCTAGGAAGGCCACAGAGGATGGTTAGCATGAGAACAAGCTCCTTGAAAGGGTCCTCAATCGTAGCAAGATGGTAAGAGAGAGAATTCACCATGTTGATGTAGTCAATCATGGATCCAGACTCATCCATCTTCATAGTGTGAAAGCGACGACGTAGCAGCATGTTCATGAGGATTGACTTGGAAGCATAAGTATACTCAAGCTTTTTCCGAACCTCCTTTGGCGTGAGGATGCCATGGACAAGGAGTTGCTGCCGTTCAGTGAGGTGGACGTAGATGGTTGTGAGGGCGCGGTCACGCTTCTCGCAGTAGGTACGGGCCTCACCAAGAGAGAGGGAGCTTTCTGCTGGTTCCTTCTCCTTCTCATCCACCTAGCTCCGCAAATCCTTCTCCATCAGCACCATCTTCATGTTGTTGCTCCAGTTGAAGAAGTTCTTGTCTTCACACTTGACGATGTTGACGCCGGCCACCACAGAAGCGGGTGTCGCCATAGTAGTGCAACGTTCAGCCCACAAACGGCTCTCTCACACAACAAGGTGCAAGGAATGCCTCTAGGATGAGACAAAGCCTTGTACTAGCTCTGATACCAGTGACGGAAACTGGGGCAGCCCTCAGGGAGATGATCAGGCTCACCAAGAGCCGCCTAGGCAGGATCAATTGTTTATGAGAGGGAGTTGCAGGTTTCACAGACAGAAAGTATGGAAGCGAATGTAGGTTTTCAAAGCATGCGAATGTCCAAATCCACTCTTGATTGAAAAATTAAATAGCACAGCTTTTTAACAAGCCTAAGTATACCTCATTTGGCACATGGAGCTGGAAGAAGCACTCTTTCAAAGTTCACCTCCAAGCACACTCCTACCCATGCAGGATGAGCGGCAATCACACTCTCATACAAGAGAATTACCATCCCTGCCATGTGCACAACCAATAATCTTGGTGGAGACCTTCCTTGAAGCTCCGTGAAGGTCCTCCTGCCGCCCTTCTACCTTGAAGGCCATTGCAAACCTCCCTGGCCAATGATTGTGGCCGTCATTGGTGTTGGTAGTGCAGGAACTGTTACTTGAACCGGACACATTGCCGCCAAACCTTAAAAATCCATATCTCCCTCAAACGGACTCCGAATCGAGTTCAATAAAGTGCAACAAAACCAGAAAGATATCCTATATTCATTGTTGTGACCTGATGATTTCTATCGAGCAACCCACTTTGGTCACTTTCTTTGGCACCCCATATCCAACATGTAAGGGCTTGCATGGCAGCCATGGCGGATGCTGTCTCTCTCAGCGGCCTTCAGGTCCAGCCGAGGAAGTGCATGCTGTTGCAGCGGCCTTGGGAGGTGTTGCCATAGTCCCTGGCTGATCTGGGGTCGAGGTCTTGGGCTTCCCAATTCTCCTGGTCGTTCTAGGAGGAGTGGGGAGAGGAGTGGTTTCAGCAACAGGTACGAGGCCTCTTGCAGTTGAGTCCTATGGAGGATGTCCAGGCTGCAGTAATGCTCTTCCACCTCTGTGTAAACACCCGGGTGGACTTTGGCGTGCGGGCTATCCCACTAGAGCCTTGGTGGCTAGTCATGTTGCAATGATTTTATACAAAGATGTGGGAGGTGGGAGCCTTGGTGGTACGAATGTTGGCGGCTTGAGTAGAGGAGTCGGAGGACTGGGACCCGCGGCGGTTGGCACAGTGGCACATGCATTTGCCCTTTGGATTTGAGGGAGCAAGAATATTGATCACCAACGATCGGGCTCAACTAGCCTACTTCTATACTATTGGATCACTGCTCCACGCCCTCATGCCCGAGTTTGATGATTTTCTCCCCGTAATGAAGGAGCTTGATTTTCTCTACACCCTCTGGTCGTGGGTGGAGGAGGAGCTGCCACTTCCAACCTAGGGAGTGCTACCCTCTTTGGAGGCCTTGTAGCAGAGCACTCTAGCGCAACTCTAGAAGTAAATGAGTGTGGTGAGCTTCGCAATTTAAAGGGATTGGTGGATCGAGCAGGCTGGAGTGATGGACTTGCACCACTTTGCATGCTGTAGAGAGGAGGTGCACGGGCGCAGCACAGGGTGCTGCCGCCGAGCACAGGGCAGGTGCAGTGCAACAGCAACTAGGAGGAACCCTCCGTAGCTTCAGGCCATGCCGTCAGTAGAGGAAGACATGAACTTTCTTCCAGTAGCGGACATTTGCCTCCATGCTCAGCTTTCGCTTGGCATTCTCCTAGCGCATCTAGAGTAGGTGGGGATGGATGGGCTAGCGTCGGCCACAGAGGGTGTGGTGCATCAGGCTCACAATACCATCTAGGATTAGCTAGCTGACATCTAGGGAGTGTTGCCTCACCTTATGCGTCAAGCCCAAGGACATATTGCCGCTGTCCGGCATGCCGGGTTTCCTACTCCCACCTTACCCTTGTTGACCATAGGGGGGGTATCATGTGGGTGCTCAATGTTACGACTGTGGACGTGTAGGGGCATAGGGCCACTGTGCCGGGGAAGGCTGTCCGTGCCCTATGGAAGGAAAAGGTGGAAGTACGCGATTGCAGAGCAGAGGGGGGCAGTACTGGCGGGCGCTGGCGTGGGAGACATTTGGTGGCCTGGGAAACGAGTTTTGGGTCTTCCTTGCTCACTTAGCAAAGATCTACCTCTCGCGTGGGACCAGGCAGTGCTCAACTGAGGCTTTGGAGTGCTGGGCTTAACACGACATGGGGGCCTCGACCCGACGTGCGTCCACTGTGTGCACTTGGAGTAAGGGCACAGCTGTTAAGCATGCCCATGCAAAGGAACCCTAAAATGTCGAGGTGGCACCGGTTGTAGAGCACTAGGGCACTACATCGGGGGCAAGTGTAGTGCCTTAGTGCTCTGCAAATTGTTTGGGGTGGAGCTAATGTTGCTGGCACCTAGGTTTTGTGCATGTCCAACTTCATGTGCCGGAGGTTGCAACGCACTATACCACGTGGTTGTGATGGTCCTCGGCAATTCTCCATGTTCCAATTTCTTGAAAACAATTCTCTTTCTTCACGAAGAAAAGGCAAACAAATGTCACACGCAAGAACATATCTTGCCGACACTATGATTTTTTGCATAGCACAACTTGTCATCTGAGACCATCGCCGTCTCTGTAACTGCTACTTAGGTATGGCAAATCATGGGCTTCATATTCACTTTTTGATTTGTGTGTTAAAAAATGCTTACTGATGAAGTTTCTCATAAGATAAGGTGTCTACTGTTGTGCATTCTTTCACTCACAATGTGATGTACATCATTTTCAAATTGTGTTCAATGCATGATGAAAACATAATGCAATGAATCACACCACTCATAACTATAAATTGGTATGGTGTTTCTTATGATTCTGCTGAGTGTTGTAGTGAAGGCATATGTTCTGTTTCATCTTTGTTCAGTCCAAACATTCCTCTTTGTTTACAATTGAATCTTCTGGGGTATATTCCTCTCTTTCATGGAATATAGTTGTGAATGGATAGTCAACGTCTGTCAACCCCTCCCTCTCCCCCTCTCCCTCTTAAAATGTATTGGTGGATTGTACCGTGCCATGTATCTGGTTGAGGACAACAAGCGCGCACAATTTTACAAGAAAAATAAGGGAGATGTTCTTTGTTTGACCAAGTTATTCCTTCATGGTCACTTCTCTTGATTGGATACATTAGAAATCTTGAACTGACCCACCCCTCATTCACTTTCTAAATACCCCAAGACTCTCGCGCGATGACAACCACATTCCGGTCATTTCCAGAACTCACCTGAAACATACTCGTGGAGTTACTTGATGCTTTGAGACTACGAGCCACCATGTTTCGAGTGACTTTAACAGATCTTGCAAACCTTGAACTGAACCTCAAACACGTTGTCGAACCAACGAGGGACCTCTCGAGGCAGCAAATAAGGACACGACGTCGCGTCACGCGAACTGTCGATTAACCAAATGGCTCCACCGAGCCTCATTCTCTCGCTCTCACCATTTGTATATACCCTGTCAAGTTTTGACACTTGTAAAAACTAAGTATACTTTCCGCTTCTTAAAGATATCCAATTGACCCCAATCTTGTGAAAAGTAACAAACTTCGATTTCAACTGTGAACCACTTCACTTCCGCCAGTGTAACACATGTCAAATGTAATTATCTAACCCCTTACCTTTGTCGAATTCAACTGTACCCCCTAGATAATTACAATACCCAAAAATATTGTCAAAATAATTATGGGACAAGTCATTCATCAAATGTGAAGTTCAATGGGGTGTTTTACTTGTTTTCCCATATGGAAAACGTCCATATACTCATTCCGCACATTCATTGTATCCATGCATTTATACATGTCTACGTGAATTACATGCATCCATCTATCACTTTGTATGATTGTATTTGCACTCAAAAGCATCCAACATATTCATCATATGTAGCATTTCCTTCATATACTATGCTGACTTTAAACTTTGCTCAAATTTTTAACGGGAATGAAATGGTGCTAACATTCACAAAAGATAATGGATCCAGACTCATCCATCTTCATAGTGTGAAAGCAAGGACGTAGGTGCATGCTCATGAGGATTGACTTGCAAGTATTAGTGGAATCAAGCTTTTTCCAAACCTCCTTTGGCGTGAGGATGCCACGGACAAGGAGTTGCTGCCGTTCACCGAGATGGAGGTAGATGGTTGCAAGGGCGCGGTCACGCTTCTCGTGGTATGTACGAGCCTCACCAAGAGAGAGGGAGCTTCCTGCTAGTTCCTTCTCCTTCTCATCCACCTGGCTCCACAGACCCTTCTCCATCAGCACCATCTTCATGTAGTTGCTCCAGTTGAAGAAGTTCTTGCCTTAGAACCTGGCGATGTTGACGCTGGCCACCACAGAAGCGGATGTCGCCATAGTAGTGCAACGTTCAACCCACAAACGACTCTCTCACACAACAGGGTACAAGGAATGCCTCTAGGATGAGACAAAGCCTTGTTCTAGCTCTGATACCACTGATGGAAACTAGGGCAGCCCTCAGGGAGATGATCAGGCTCACCAAGAACCGCCGAGGCAGGACCAACTATTTGTGAGAGGGAGTTGCAGGCTGCACAGACAGAAACTACGGAAGCGAATGTAGGTTTGCAAAGAACGCGAATGTCTGAATCGACTCTTGAGTGAGAAGGTACATTAGCACAAATTTCTAACAAGCCTAGGAACGCCTCATTTGGCACATGGAAATGGAAGAAGCACTCTGTCAAAGTTCACCTCCAAGCACACTCCTAGCCTAGCGGGATGACCGGTAGTCACACTCACACACAACAGAATTACCATCCCTGCCATGTGCACAACCAATAATCTTGGTGGGGACCTTCCTTGAAGCTCCCTGAATATCCTCTTGCCACCTTTCTACCTTGAAGGCCGCTCCAAACCTCCCTAGCCAATAATTGTGGCCGTCATTGATGCTGGTAATGAAGGATCCGTCACTTGAACCGGACCCATTACCACAGAACCTTGAAAATCCATATCTCCCTCAAACGGACTCGGAATTGAGTTATGTAAAGTGCTACAGAACCAGAAAAACATCCTCTATTTACTCTTGTGACCTGAAGATGTTTATCGAGCAACCCTCTTTGGTCACTGTTTTGGCACCCCATATCCAACATTCTCATCCCTTCTTGGAAATCAAGCTAGAAAATCAACTTTTTCCCTTCGTTCAAGCCCGTGCACGTGCAATTCTTGCATTGGAGCTTGAAATCTTGAAATTTTCAGTCACTGTAAAATGCGATCTTTGGGCCTTTGTGCAATGTCAGTTGGAACGTGATGCTCCCATAACTCATCCGACGCAAGCGACCGCCCGAAGTGCACTGTGTGTTGAGCAGACTAGCGTCACCAAGCAACAATGCAAGCGCAACATTGCTCGACACCATACAGTAGCACAAAGCATTGTTGCATGGTGCTGGTCAATAGCACACGCTACTACATATGAGCGATGAATACACATAGGACAGAAAACAACGCATAGCACAAAGCGCTTATCAAGTACTTGCGGTTGTAGCAGGGTAGCCGCAATGACAACCAATCGCACACACAACAGGTGGTTTATCAACACCATCTTTGGGCAATACAAAGGCATGCGTCTTTCTCATCTTTTCTTCAATCTTGGAGCAACCGCTGCCATCCTCTTAATCACCCTGCTAGCGACGCCGTCATGAAGTCTCTCCTGTACTTCAATCTTAAGTACCTCATTCCTGAGGAAGCTATTCGAAAGCACCAACGCCAGTTGAACGCACACTATGCGATAGACCCTCAACCAATTTCCTTTAGGAAACGTCCTTTCGGATGTCTTATCCTCCTAGCTGTAGAGGTCTTCACAATTCCATTGACCTTTGCCAGTACAAAAGGGCGTCTCCCACCCACTATATACTCATATCCAGCTCCAACTACAGCTCAAATTGACGAGGATAGTGACGAGGATAGTCTATTGGAGCACACTCCCGTCGGTGCCCAAACATGCAGTCCCTACGTGAATTGTTTGGGTGACGCTCATTTTCCCTGTATCCATCATGTCAAGCTGCTATGCAAGCTTTATCGGGAGACAACGAACCACTACGGCTATGACCAACTGAATACCACAATCATCCGCGATAAGTACGAGAACAAGTCAACTGTCTTGCTTTAGCTTTCCAAAAATTTCTTACACACACGGAGGAAATCATGACTCAAGGCACAACAAAGGAGAGGTCATATGGTGACAAGCCACACACAAGTTTCATTGAGCATCATCCTGACTTGGAGGAAGTAATAATTTTCACTCTCTACCATATGCGACACTCGGTACCATCATCAACTCTGCTACTATCTGTAACATCATGCATGCGCTAGCACAACACATTTTCCCGGAGGAGTTACCTTCCAATGGTGTGCAAATGACTTTCTACCGCTAGAGGGTGCGTCGCTTTGTGCGCGAGTAGCTGTACTGGAGCTACAGATGTGGAACAACTCTGACGTAGAAGCTACCGGTTGACAGGGAGGGCATAGTGGCCAACATACAGCAGAGATTCGCAACACTCATGAACTCGGTGTACCCTGCCTTTGTCTCAATGCCGACCACCTGGACATCAACCTGGTTTCTACCAGTAAGTACTGCACCTTTCTTAGCATGAGTGTACCTTCTCATCCTCTCTGTGTTGTATTAAAAGACCTCAATCACCCATGGCATGCAAGTGACCAGAAGTACGCTCTCGTTGGCGAGAGGAAATGGACATCGTTGCGTTGGACGAAAAAAGGGAGATTACGACGATGGTGGCGTGAAGCATGGCGGGTGATATGTTGCCATCGCAACTTATTGATGAAAGCAAGACTAACCACTGTCAACCTGACAATGCGGATGCGTGGCGTGCAACAGAAGAGTACCACTTCTCATTAACAAAAGTCGCCAGCCATTGGGCGAATGCAATGACAAGGTGTGAGTGGGTGATGAAGGTGCTACACCCTTGGTACCACTGTCAATGCAAGGCACATGGCAATGTGCAAGGCAGGCAGAAGGTTATCCTCCACGTCAACGCGTGGCGTCCGTACAAACAACCCAAATTCAAATAGTTCTTGAAGACTAACTACAAGTATGTTCGCCTTCCCTTTATGCTAGCCGGATGCACCTCCAAGGCAAAATCTACAGATGAGTGCCTTTAGCACCCCTTCAAGGCTGCCATAGAGATCTTGTAGAATGAATGGCGTGGCAAAGAAGTGCGTGCCAGCTTGAACTGGGGCAACAACAGTAAGCTTGACTTGGGTTTAGCCAAGATGCGCAACTTAGGAATCACATGGGTGTTGCGCTCATACCTTAGGCAAGTGAACAACCCTGATCTCGTGATGCATGCTTATACTGCATGTGATTTTTCATGTTGCACTGATCCTTCCTGTTGTGAAGTTTCAACAAAGGAAGCAATGGCCCGTGGCAGTCACTTGTTTAGTGATTGTGTGGAAGAGGAGCCGGAGGATGTCATTTTGTCATGTTGAGGTTTCGTTGTCCTCATTCTATACTTATGAAACCTTTTCCTTCATGTCTTTCAACCAAGCGCAAGTGCACACATTCTATGTTACATTGAAGAATTCACTTGAGTTTTGACAAGAACTGCCATTTTAGCAGAATCAATTCTTGAATGTATTAGGCGAAAAAGATGACACCCTCTTTCAATTTTGAAGGGAATACATCCATGTACGCTTGAGTTTTTCAAGAAACACATGGGATGATTTCTAGAATTGTTATAAATGAAAGTCAATGTCATTACGGTACTTATGATCCGTTGTGACTTTGACCATGACTACCGATTGAATTTTCAATGTAATTCATACTTCTTATTGCATAATTTTTTTATTATTGAATATTCCAAAATATTTCGTCATTTTTATCACATCCATTCAACATTTAAGACATTTGCAAAAAAACATAATCTTGGTGTGTGTACAAGCTGGAACCTCGGTATGTCATCTCTTGTCTCGAGCCCGATGTGGTCAAATGAGCTAGTCTCGTGCACCAGTCTGCAGATTCTGAGAGAAAAAATATTTATTATGTTGAAACTTTCAACCCCGTCCAATGTTATTGGCTTGTTTCCTGTGTCCTACAGGGACACACAGTAACTATCACATATCGCAGGTTGGTGGAAGCCCAAGTAACAGGTCGACAAACAGATTACATTAGGTTACTAAGAAACCCGGAAATAGTAATGGAGAACGAGGCCGATGAAGCCCTATAGTGAACCTGTGACTGAAGTTCGAGTCGCCCCATCACACGATGATCGGAATTCGTCAGTGTTGTCAAAGCGTCTTCATGTCCTGTTCGGATATTTAATATGAGCTGTAAAAATGTGACCGATTCAGGGTTGTTTCGTCCTTTCAGACAATGGACGCCATCGGAGAATAGACAACCACTAATTCGGCCGATTTGTTAATGGAAAATCAAAATTCATCCTTCCCGTTACCTGTCAACATTTTTGTATAGCGTGATGCGGAGCCTCAGATGAATTTCTGGAATCGATGTGACTTCCCTTAAAGAACGGTAGCCATCTTGTTCCGAAGTTTGACGTATGAACACCACACCTCAGTCTTTGATCTTATTGGAGGGGCATGCAAGGGGCCTTTATTGCCGGAACGCGAAGGAATTAATGCGACAGTCGCCGACTGAGCGAAGATCGACGCGAAGGGAAAGAAGCATGTGCTACCTCGGTCCAGGGCTGAAGGTATCGGATATTGAAGGTTCGGTTCTTCAATCACAAACGAGTGTGAAAAGGTTCGATTCGCTTTGCTGTGGGACGCACGGGCAAACCTGACGCGGCAAGATGGTGTCAGTGTGGAGAAAAAGATCGTCTATCGTGACTTCTTCAAGATCTGAACTGCTTCCATTGAAGGTCTGGCATGCTTGGACTGTGGACCAGTATGGACCAGATGAAAAAACGGTTGAGGCGCGTGCTGCAGGGATCCGACGCAGTAATGACCAACGCTTTATCCAGCGGCGTACCTCGTCAAGAACACACACGCCCGGTCACAGCTGGCCGCACCGATTGAGACTGTCCAAATAGATTGTCATCTCCGTCGTATAGAATCTTTCGGCTTCGTTCTGTTCAGACTACGAGGAAGTATTCGTGATTAAACCAGACAGATGACCATGACTCAAAGAATCATCCTTTCTTATCTGGAGCCAAACAATCGAATAAACTAAGCACTTGGCGAAACCCGCGCTCCGGGTTTGCTCCACAGCCCGAGTTTTTACAGCTCCGGGGCCGTCAAAATCAGAAATCAAGTCAAAATGTCATACTTTGAAGCTCTCGATAGCGAGGGCAAGAGTGACCGCATGCCATGCCAAATGGATTCCAGAAGACAGTTTTGAACCACTTGAGGAAGCCATTTTCTGCATTCCTTTTTCTGAAATGCATTTTCTGGAAGCAAAATCTTCAGCCCGGGGGGGAAAATAGAAATAGGTCTCCAAAAATTTATTCATGAATGAATTTGATGATAACACAATCAGGATTCAAAAATGAATTTCAATCTTTGAATTTTTTTTTTATGGTTGTATTGTACTTAGAATGGGTTTTTCTTATCTGCAAGAAAGTGTCTCACCTGTATATACAATGTTAAGTTTGATGAAGATGTGAATGGATGTATTGTGTTATGACATTTAATCATTAACGATGCATGTGTAAATTTTTGTTCCCATTCATTTTTTAACGTTTTCATTTTAAAAAATTCTCAAAATTCATTCTAGGACACTTCGAGCATGAATCATGAACATTTAGGAATAAAAACTTCTTAGAAATTATAATCATTGTGCAATTATCACATTCTATTTCAAATGAAATTTATCTTGGGTTTTTGTTCAATAAAATTTAATCCATTCATAATTTTCTATTTCCATAGTTTTGAAAGGAATTTCCTCATATTTTCATATCCATTTGAACAAAATTACTAAAGTTTAATCCCATGAAAATTTAATTTCTTGAATTCATTTTATGCTGTATGGAAATTGTCACAAGTCCAAACATGATAACAAATTTGCATTAAAATTAAAAAATATAAAATTTAGCAACGTAGATCTTAGGTTAAGATTTCTTTTCATAGGAGTTAATTTCTCATGTATTAAACACTACATGAAAACTTGTTTAAAATGAGGTAAACTGATTTGATGAAGAATTTCTCAATGATATATTTTTAACCTTTTTTACTGGATTTCACATCCTTTTCCCCAAAAATCTCTTTGCTTAAGAAGTTTCTAAAACAATTCAGTCAAAAAAATCCCTCCATATTTGGTTCAAAACAATTACTTTGATACGATTGAACCTAGCACATAGCAACTCTCTCCCTTGCTCTTGAGATCCGCAAAGAAGGAAGTCAGTTTTGTGCTGTATTTTCTATCGTGAGGGCCTAAAATTTGTAGATATGCATGTAGTGAAAAATACGCAGTGCATGTGGTAAGAAAAGGCTAATTTATCAAGATTCGTGCCGTAGATGAAAAGGTCAACTTCATGGATATGCCAAACGAGAGAGTCTAAAGAACAAGGATAGTCAACCTTGATAAAGCTTGTAAGCTTTACACATTCATTGTACATGAAATCTTTGGCCTTGCAAAGAAACAGCACCAATGGTAGCTTACTTTTGTCCTGATCGACTGCTTTGGTTCTCTCACACTCATTGAATCAATTGAGGTTACAATGTCCTAATCCTGCACCATCTTCCAAACACATCGCTAGCCCCCTTCAACTTACTTTGTGCCTTAATTATCTTCACTTTCAGATTTATCATGAGAAAAATAGAAGAATCTTAAACTCATCCTCACAAGGGTGTTCTCCACGCATAATCTAAAATTCAAGAACCAAGATCACATGAAAACACTCATGGGTTTGAAGCACAAGCATTCTATTATACAACGAAGTCAAACAATTCATAAACTTAAAACAAGCAAGATTATGAAAGTTTTTGAAATAAAATGCTTATCCAACTTTTTGATGAAAAATATCAAGACAGCTTGTCACTAGATTCATATTTTAAAACTTTGACATTTTAACCCTTTATGCGATCTTATCTTGTAACATTTGTTCAAGAAACAAATGATTTCACAACATGTGTTGGCCTTTGCATACCATAAGATCTAAACTAAGGTACAACTCCAGAGAATAGTTACACGAGGAATAGATCAATCATAAGACAAACTATTTCCAAGCCTTTTGGAATAAAAAGGCCCTAAAAAAGCCTTTACTTAGGTGATCTTTGTTAATGTGTCAAATCCATAGAAATAGAACACAAGACATTTAACTCATGTTAAAAGCATATCTTTAAACTGCGCATGCCATGCCGTTTCGCTTCTTACTCATTGATAACATTGTACTTACCTTTGATCCAATGGCTCTTACTATCTTACTAGTTCACTAATTCATTCCTCCCTTCCTTAATCTTTCATGAAATCTAACAAGTTGAGAGAATATGCCCTTGCATATGATCTTATCTTGATGAGGGAGTTCATGATGGCAAAGACATAGCATTTGAGATCATCTAAATCCAAAGAAAACAACAATTGTTCAATCATCATAACAAATACATGAAGCATAGAAACTTCATAAAACAGATATCTGTGGCATAACCTATTACGACTACATTCATGGCTTGTGTCAGTATAACCTATTACAACTACATTCATGCAAATGTCATTGGTGTCTTTTCACAAGTTCTACATCGTGAAAGGAATTACGAGCATGGATTGTTCACTGTTGGGTCTTGTGATTTAGCACCAAATTTTATCAAGGAGTAAATGCATGCCACCAATTGCGCTACATGCATTGTTCATGGCTTTCATTGCAAGAGTTGTAAGTTCATGGGTGCCCCTCAATGGATACAATGTTGACATGTTTTCATGAGTTTGGTAGTCAAAATCATTGTATCATTACAAATTCAAAATTCAAGGTCAAGTGATATTTAAGTACAACCTAATAACAATGTTACAAACACTCCATTGTTTTTTCACAATGCAGCACCAAGGTAGAAGGAAATGAAAAGTAGATGCGATGTTCCCCATACCATACGCTCACTACTTTGTTTGATTTATTGTTTGCCTTTTCCCTAACCTCTTCACTTTCTTACTCATTTCCTTTTCTTGCTTGCTTACCTTTCCCTCCTTCTCCTTCTTTCCTTCTTAGTTGTTTAGACCGAAGGTAAAATTAAAATTGAATTGTGGCCCGTTTATATTCATTAACGTAAAAATGTTTCAAAAACCTCCCAAAATCCAAAAAGCACAAGGATGAAGTAGCTATGGTGAATATGAACGGTGCATTAACATATTTTTCAGCACATAGATGAGGTGTGATGTTAACTAAAAAAATAAATTATGACGTTCAGGTACACTTTATGTTCTTCTGAAGTTTTGTTAGCTAGATACCCGGTGTCATATGTGATGATGACTGAGAATCTCCATTTTGTTGAATTGTTTTCTCCATTTCAAGTGAACATTAGAGGTGCAGATTGTCTTCCAATGTATGTTATCGAGATTTTGGCAAGGAGGCGCATGTTTAAAGGAGCCAAAAACAATCTACATCCTAGTTTGAGACTAGCTTAGAATAATGACCTTGGATAGATTTGAGGCAAATGGAATGCTATAATAGAAAACAATTCACACCACTCCTACTTTACTCTTAATTTTGCTTGGTGATCAGTTTCCCACGTGGAAGTACCACGTGGAACAAAATGATGGCCATTTCCATTTGTGGCATGGCTCCTCTTGGCCAAAATGGAGAAGGAGAGCATGCGCTCATTTTCCCTCTTGTAGGAAAAACATTTTTAGGACCTATCTTTTTTTCCATAAGAATTCATTAAATATTTTAGGGTTGTTACATGGGCATCACAACTAGCATGCATTGTTTACATAAGAAATCAGTTTTGTCAATCTATTGAATTTGTCTATGAAACGATGTTTATTGGTTGATTCCACATTGGAAACTTGAGTCTTCACTAACGCATCAAATTGCTCACATTGTTACTCTGGTGCTAAACTAAAGATTATTACGCCCTCATTAAGAGTGGAAAAAAGTGATTTTAAATAGCTGATCACCAAAAAACATAATATACAATTAGCCAAGGTGACATTGAGGGGTAAACGTCGAGGCCTCTTGAAAACAAAATGACATTTGGACAAAAAGAAGTGTAACCGGGAGGATCAAATGCGTGTCACAGGTTTCAATGACCTCCTTGTTCTTGCCATAGCACTGTTTATGTCAGAATGGGGGAGAACAAGCACGATCTCCTCCTTTTGTACATTTCTCTTATGGAGGAAAGAAGGGGAGTTTGCATTTTCCTCTACCCCTTCAATTGGGCCAACAAGTAACGGGGTAGGAGGAATGTTTAGCTTGTCCCCTGCTCTAAGGCATCCGCAAGAGAAACTATACTACGGTCAAGCTCGATGTAACATCCATGTGGAGTTTGTGGATGTTGAAAATGGGGTCTCCAACCATTAATTGATTTGCATCTTGAGGATGTTTGAAAGGCATCAACATGCTTTTCTCTTGAGAAAAACATGAAAAATCTTAGTTTATACTTTTAGTGCATGCATGGTCCCTATTTTATTGTGTGGATGGTAACCACCTCAACTTTGCCACGTTTTCATGCATGTATGATATCTACCAAGTGGTTTTAAGGTGGAAATTTCTAGTTATGTTTTTAATCATGTTGCCACCACATCATAAATTGTGAATAAGGGAATAAATTCTTTAAGAAACGAATGTTACCAACCTCTCGAAGATGTTGTTGGAGTCCCTATCTCTAGTTTTTTTGTCATGGTGAACCCCTCCATCTCTTCCCCTTCATTGTGACAACGTTTAAGAGCTTGGTGATGTCTAGTGAACTATCAAAAAACATTTGTTTACTACTTGTTAGATTGAGATACTTTGTCTTGACGTGAGGAAACCAACATGGTCTCTGACACTCATAGCCTTCGAGCCACCTTATTGTCAAAAACATGGTGTGTTGCCTTAACTGTAGGTCTCTCTGATACCTTTGATGGAAATCGCTTGATTCCTCTTCACCATTGTTGCATGAAACGATTCTTTTAGCGTAATGTGTTTTCACCCCACTCTAAAGAATTGCAAGCCCCAAAAGAGAAAGGAAGACTTCACTAGGAAGCTATGCCAAGATTAACTTAGAAATATGTGTTATAATTCAAAGGTATTTCAGAAATTTCAATGGCAAAATCAAGAGATGCCTTTTTCCACTTCAAATAGCACAAGATGCTTTGAGTCTAGAGTGTGCTTTACCATCTTGTCGAATGCAAACCTTACAACACCAACATAAGGACATGTGCTACGTGCGGGGAACTGCTGACCCATCTATGCCATGTGTAAATTTTTCAGAGAAAACACAGCACAGTTGGGAGTCAACAAGTACCAAGTTCGCATTACTCAAAGATAGTGGAAGTTATGAGCAGAAAAAGAGTGATAATTGAGAATAATCAACAACAAGAGGAACAAGCTTCTTTTCCCTCTTCATCTATTCATCTTGAAGACCAATTGTACATATTTGGATCTAGTAAGGCGTCATGTACAAGGTATTTTAGACGAGATGAAGAAAAATGATGCAAGAAAAAAGAGAACATCAATGAAACCCATTTCTAACGTGAATGATAAGAGTGACATGATGACCACGAACCTCAAAGCCATCTCTCCCTCTAAACTTCATGCTACATAGAGTGAAGCATAAGGCATACCATGAAAGTTGCACACAAGACGGAAATCAGTTTTATTATTCCAAGTTGGACATCACTTGCCAAGAAACTCCTAATGGACAGAAAAATAGTAATAGCATAGCAAAAAGTCCCACTTTAGTTCGCATGGGACATGGAGAAAACCTCTTTCTAACGTGAATGATTAGAGTTACATGATGATCCCTCTAATCTCTAACATTATGCATTTTAACATGAAGGGCTTGGTGCAAATTTCTTAAAGTGACAGCTACATCACAGCCAAGCACACAAACTACATGACAAGCACCAATGAGGTAGCCACTTTGAGGGGGCGAGTTAAGGGTCGGTTTAGTCATTAGTATAAACAACAAAAGTAACAAGAGTCTAAGCATCTTTTTGCAAGGTTGTTGCATCCACAATAATAACCTATTGATGGAGTGTCCATGGGTGGCCACAGGAATTGCATGATGTGCGAAATTTGAGTCATAATTTTTAAACAATCACATTAATTGATCATGGCTTAAGGCTATGATCATTTGGAAGGCCCTATTCTCTCCATGTAACACCCACTTTGCTTTGGTATTGACCATGCCTTAGAGAGTGATGGACAAGAAAGTGACTTGGAGACTTTGACTTGTGGAACTAGCTAGGTACTTTGAAGGTAGAAGGTACAAGGCTAGCAAATATGAAATTCACAGCATTCACGCACTTGATAAAGTTATGTTTTTAATAGTTGAAGGTCATGTTGGATCTCATTCTCTAGTAACTTTGTGCATTAGAAAAAATATTAGGGAGTTCATGTGTAGTTTTTAGGCCTTTTTCTACTCGTATGAAGATGTGCGTGCATAGTCAAAGAAAGAAGGAAAAGAATACAAAGGTTTTGTGGATTTTTTATGAAGCCGCTTAAGTTGTAGCATGTCTCTTGTATGCAGTTGCAAGGCGTGATGACGTATGACACTTAACAAACATCATTTGTAAAGAAAACGTCACACTACAAGCCTAACACTTTGTGGCTAATGCATTGGATCTAGGGGGGCAGGCAATGCTTGTCTATTATGGAAGATTATATACTTCACATATCTTACGTTATGGTTGATGTTGGCCTCAACATCTCTTTCCCAATGAATTTTCTTGATTGTAACTACTATTTCAAATGTCAAGTGATGAACGTTGCGCACAATTATGTGGTATGTAAACGTAAAACTCCTTCTTTTACTTTGGAAGTTGCCTTGAAAAAACGTGTTTTAGCCTTTCTCATCTCTTGGATGTAGAAGGGAGTTCTCAACTTGCTTA
>SZWC01006467.1:0-11896 GCA_023375785.1 Penium margaritaceum
TCCACCATCACGCGTGGATTTCCACCATTGCGTTTGTGTTTTGAGTGCGATCAGCACTAATGCTCTTGGTTTTTCAAGATGCATTCACAAATGACTTATCCAACGTTCTTGGTGCAATTGAAATCCACGTGGATACACAATATGCATTTGTCCTGGTCATAATTCTGTACACCACGAGCAGTGCGTTCGGCAGTAGCATCGCGGATGCTTTTGGCACCCGTGATTAAAGTGCAACTAGCACTTTTTCACTGGTATGTACGACACCGAAAAGGGTTTCTACAACAAGCAATTGTGCTTTTGCATGTAGTGCAATCGCCACTTATGTCGATGATGTGGTCGACGCCCGTGTAACCGTACAATCGACACTTGTTTTGTGTTGTCCGCAGATCTCGTATTGCTGCATCGAGTAGGTGAGTTGTCGAGTGGTCACAACACGTACAGTGCTTTCTTTTTTTAATAAAAAAGATCAAAAAATTGTCTCGATATACGTCACCATTGTGGTTTTGCACCCCGGTGCCGTAGTGGCTCATTTGCGCAAACAAAATTGTTCAGCGCATGTACGACCCATATTGAGCCATGCGTGGCTCTCGGCAATCACCTCTTCCGGGTTTTCTCATGCAATACCCCAAGCATTGAGGTTAATTAAGAAAATTTGGCATTATCGGTGCTAAGTTTATCGCATGAAAACTTTCCCAAGTGAGTTCCGTTCAGGACATCGAAAGCTGTCGATTGTCCTCCTTTTGTGCTTTGGAACGGAAAACGAAAAGGAAACCAGAACTACTGATTTTTTAAAAGCTCAACCAGAGCTTTTGGATTTTTGTGTCAAAACCCATGGTCAACTTGACCACACACTCAGGTACGACCACGGACGTTTTCACCATTTGCACGTTTTTGTAAACGGTTAGCATAAAACTCCTCAACTTGAGGATCTATGAAAAATGAACAAAGTTATGGCACATCAAGTGCCATTTTTGTTTCATGCTTGGAATCTTCCAAGCGTCACATGCTGGTGTGTTAGGACAACTGTCGGTCTTCCCTTTTTTCTAGGAACATGAAGATATTGAAGAAGAATGACCGAGAAAATTCTCAATTTGTTTTAGAGCCTGGGATGAGCTCCATGCCGCTTTTTACAGCGGTAAACCATGGCCAACAAGGCCGGACCCCGGGTCCAACAGAGGAAGTCATCCTTGTCTCTATTGTTGGTCGCACTTGGAGAATTCAAACCTTTTGGGAAAAGTTTTTTTTGTTTAACCTAAATTTGGAGCTTGGTCTGAGCTTCAAATAGGTTTTTACGGCGTGCAAAACAGACGCCAAACGAAAGAACTGTCCTTTGTTTCATGTGGAACCGACTGGGTCCAAAACAGAAGGTATTTCAGACAAAAGTTCAAGAAGGATCCGTGCGATTCAAATCCGCCACCTCCAACTTGTACTCTCTACTCGTTACCAGCTGCGCCACTCATTTGTAAGCGCATTTGCGCTTACAACGTTTGCACTTGCGGCCATTCCCTATGCCGCAGAAGGAGGAAGGAGGATGCTTCCTGCCCTCCTTTCTTGGGCCGTCGGCCTATGTGAGGGGAGGACTGAGGAGTTCTTCCCGTCGCCTCCCCTTGGGCTGTCAGGCTCATGAGGGGGGGGGGTGAAGAGAGGGACAACTCCCCTCTCCCCCCCTTTGACCGTCACCCCACGTGAAAGCGGAAAGGGGGGTGGAGAGGGGAGGTCGTCTCCTCTCCTCCCTCTTCCCGTGGGGAGAGAGGGCAGATCGCCCCCTCTCCTCCCCCTTGGGCAGTCGGCCCATGTTAGATGGAAAAGGGAGAGGGATCACCCTGTCTCCCCCCCCTTGGCGTCTACGCGCCGTCAGCGTCGTGGCCGAGTTGGAGAGGGAGGGGTGACTCGCCCCTCTCCTCCCCCTCGGTGCCGTCGGCGCCGTGGACGAGGGGGAGAGGGAGGGAGAGGCTGAACCCTCTCCTCCCCCTTGGTGCCGTCGGTGCAATGGATGAGGGGGAGTGGGAGGGAGAGGCTTGACCCTCTCCTCCCCCTCAGCGCCGTCGGCGCAATGGACGAGGGGGAGAGGGGGAGAGCTCGCCCCTTTCCTCCCCCTTGGAACCGTCGGTGCCATGGACGAGGGGGAGGGGGGGGAAGTCATCCCTCTCCTCCCCCTCGGTGCTGTCGGCGCCCTGGACGCGGGGGAGAGAAGGCCTTCTCATCTCCTTCCCCTTGGCGCTTTCGACATCACAAACGAGGGGGAGAATGGGGGGGCTAGCCCTCTCCTTCCCCCTCAGAGTTGTCGACGTCAAGTATGGTGGGGCGGAGCAGGGGGTTTGCCCCTCTCCTATCCGCGTGGGCATTCTAACGAGGGGGCGGTGCAGTGGGGGAGAGACACCCCCCCCACCTTCTGTCTCGGCCCGGCTCTCGGCTCGACGAGCTCTCGACGAGCTCGGTCCAACGTAGCCGGTTGGGCGGCGTTTGGTGACTCCCTCCGCCTCTTTTTTTTTTTTTGTGGACATCGGGGCTCGTTGGGCTCTCCCATGAGCTTGCTCTCAAGGCTGAGAGCCTCGGCTTCCTCCACCAATCGGGCAGTGTTCGGATGAACGGTCCAAATATTCCTGCATTCTTCGCGGTCGGGTGACATTGTCCGTCGATGTAAAGATCCAAGGTCCGAGTGTGTTCGACACTCCCTTTTATTTCTCTTGCGGATGCTCTGGCTCTGATGCCAATGTAACAGACGTGGTCTGTTTTGCGACTAATTGCTGAACCAAAATGTAGGCCATCAGAATAGTCGTCTCAGGAGAGGGAGTGAATGGTCGCCTCAGCCATTTTGGCTGAGACGAACCGTGCCACGAATGGACGTAGTCGTCATAGGGCATACCTGCAAACATGCAACCTAATCCTACTTCTTCCACGTGGCATTGCCACGTTGGAAACAGGACCCTAGCATCATTCTAGGAGTGGAGTTAGAGCGACACGATGCATTTTCCATCATGGCACTCCTTTCGCCTCGAATCCAACCAAGGATTTTTTTTCCAGGCTACAGTCGAACCAAACTCTAGTCCAATTCATTTCTCTGGGCTTTTGGCTCCTCCAAAATTGAGCCTCGAGTACCCAAAGTACCCGATAAACATTTAACGACCATTTTTAACCATAAAAATGGTTTGTATGCTGCAAAAACATTCGTCAAATTAATTATGGGACATGTCATTCGTCAAATTCAATGATCACCAGGGTAGGGAGGCAAGGTTGCCCAGTACAAAACACTACAAGTGTCACAATAAATTCCATTTCTTTGTACTCCAATCACATGATGGCCTTTTTCTTTTCAAAAAATAAAATTTGGCGAGATTTTACGAGTTTGAAAGTATGTAATATTGAATACACCAGGTAGTAGGGTAACATGGCGCCAACACAAGCCACCATGTCATCTTTTGAGCCAATGGCTCCACAAGAAATGGCTATTAAACCAACCCAACTGATCCGGCTATGGTAGCCATGTGTGGACCTGGCCACATGCAAACTTTGCCTTGGGTTTGATTTGTTTCAATCCTTGTGGAGAATGAGAATGAGTTTGGCTGAGAACGCCCTTGGGGGTACCACCCTGGCGTAAGCCCCATAAAGAGAATGTTCTCCTTTAGGAACGATAGCACATTGTTGCAGGCTGACAAGTATCATCTCGAATACCTGTCACATGGACGCTCCTCAATAAAAGGGGAAGGACGAGTCGTTGCAACCCCAAGGCTGAATATCCACAACATCCACAAAGATTTTTGTTTTCCATTTAACAGCATTATCTTCAATATCCAGCATGAAAACCCCATGCATAAGCATGGAGGATGTCGTTGGCGTGTCAGTATAAGATGAGCGATTTCTTGCTAATTTCACGAACAACGCTTTGCTGGATCTTCAAGCGCCAAAGCCACAATTTTCATGACCCTCTTCCAGGTTCTCGTGATAGTAAGCCATGCCCCGGCGTGAAGCTCACACGCGCACATGATTCCTTGCGCACAACGACAAGATGAGCATGCAATGTGGATGTGTGCATTGTGAAATTCCATGTTCTTACATGACGTGCATCTTTCTATGGACGCAAGTTTTATCTTGATGCTTCACTCACTTGTTTTCATTCCACCTTTTTGGTGAGATTGATGAGTGAACATCCTCCTCTTGCAAGCCACGAACGTTATAGAGGTAAGTCCAAACAGCATGAACATTGACTTGCCGCGTCCTTATCTGGTACGTGTGTTCTCTTCTTGGATCCTTGCATCTAATGATAGGTGTTAGGTAAGTCAACTATAGTGAAGATTCTTGCCACGCAGAGTTGGTCAAGAATTTCACGTGCTTGTGAGAGGGGGTAGAAGTTATTGATGGTCATGTTGTTCAACGCTTGGTAATCTTTGTACGTGTGCATCGTGATGGTTTCATTCTTCACGAAAAAGTACAATTTTTGCACAAGATAAGCTGGATGGCTTAATGAATCCATGACCAAGCATCTCATGTAGCTCCTCCCTTCACTCAATGTGCTCATGATTGCTCATCTGATACGTCCCCTTGGTCGTTGATCTGCTGCTCGGCGTTGGGCCTATCTGATGATGGAAGCTGCATTGTGCGGATAGCTCTCAAGGCAATCCACTGGAAAGAAAGAACCGTCAAATCCCTTGACGAGTGATGAAAAATCCACTAGACGATCATAGTTTAACACGTGTTGAAGCGAATATGCCTGATGTCATCACGTCCACCGTAACGATCTCCTTTGCTTCCCGTGTCTCCACGCGGACTAGCCATGCCTGTGGTATACACTGCACGTATTGTTTGATCATGTCCAGTGGTCACAGTTACGTGTATCATCTTCTAGCTGTTACAACTTCCTTTGATGATTCCTCTTTTATAACTTCACATAATGACCACTATACAATGTGTCGACTGGGGGCAGGTGTCGTTTCTCGCTGATGATGTTGATGTACATTTCTTTTCTTCTCCAACCTACCTACACAATGTGTCGGTTCAAGAAGTATCATTTCAGGATGATCTTGTGGTTGCTCAACTAGCAAGTCTTCTAAGTGGTTACATTGTAAAGATCTTCAATTTTCTTGAAAAAAGCTTTGTAAAAACAACGGATCTATGATTGCTTTTCATTGGCGATTTATTCAAACAATCCTTGCTTAGTGTGCAAGCCTATACTGCAAAACATGTCATTGTTGAAAACGTTATGTGAAGCTCCTCCATGGAGTAGCAATACTATCGTCTTGTAAATGTTGTAACCCATATGTCATACTTGTAGCAATATCACAGGCTGGTCGTCCTCTTACCCCTTGTTTGACTTGGCTATCTCAAGAAACTTCTTTTGTAGCAATGTGATATGCTTAGATGGGCAGTCGGTCTGTGTACAACTTTTATACAAGAAAGGAGGTTCTCTGTCTACTCTTGCTCCTTGCCATTTCCCAGACCCTTGTTTTTTCTCCATGGCTTTCCCAGTTGTTGGCCAGCTGCTTTTAATCTTTTGAGTCACATGAGATGTGTCCAAACTTTCCACAGGTATAGCACAGTGGCTGATTGCATTGATCGATGACATCAATCTCCATCAGAGATGAGGCCTATGTCCACAAACCAATTTGGAAGCCAAGCCATGGGTTGTGTTGTTGGGGCCGCCAGCTGTTGGGTTCCTGGATAAGAATAGTGAATCTGGAGTTTTTGATAGAATCAACTACCACAATCATCAATAAAACGTCTTCTAAGAAGCCAAATATGGCGATTTCTCACCAAGCATCACACTTGAGGTCATTGTTGTTGAAGAAATCGAGTACATTGGAAATCAGGTCATTACCGCGGATGATTATGTCAAAACTTCATGTGGTCTTTGGGATAAAGGGCTGTTTACATAAGCATTGAGGCTTGTACCGTGTGTTGGACTTCTTGTTTAATGTCTTGATTTGTGTAATCATGGCACATGAAGTCTGTTGGAGTCTACAAGCTGTGCCTTGTCAAATTGATCTGCTTGGGACGTAGTACACCTATGATTTTTCATGTGAGAGTGGGCACGCGAGCCGTTGATCCAAATCCACCGGTCTCCAACTACCATTGGGTGTTCTTCAAGCCTGAACACCAACCTGAATCCGTGCCATGCAAAACTGGAGTCTGTACTGGCTACTATTGCAAATCACGAGGTGCGCTCCTCCGTTTGCCATAGTCATCACAAAGGCAGTGGGCTTCTAGACAGTGGAGATGTATTGAAGACTTGTTGAGGTCGTTGTCTTGAAGCTGGTACACTGGCTGTCTCTCAAGCATCACTATGCTCTGATACCAAGTGTTAAGCCAAGCGGGACGTAGATAAATTGTAAGAATGCAGTGCAGAGCAGAAGACGACTTGAGGAATTGGGATTGTTGGAAATCTCATATCAAGAAAGAAGTTCTCTTTGATGTTTGGTGGTGAACGTGTTGTGCGCACTTGTATAGTAGCAAGAAACACAATGAGGCATACGACAGGCCTTGGACGCTCGAGTCAAGTGAGGCATGTGACGCTACGTCGCAATTAGTCACTTTGAGAAACCCTGTTGAGAAAGGGGGGGGGGGTGAGAATGTTGAAGTGCACCCTTAGAAAGCCCTAGCACCATCGTGAAGTCAAATGGGCAGTATCAAAACATCAATATGGTTTTAAAAAATCCCATCAACCATCACAGGAAGTAGATAAATGTGTTGAAACCCTTTTTGACAGAGCAACAGAAGGTCACGGCATGTGGCCAGCATGTCTCCAGCCGCTCGGTATATAAATCCTGCGGTCTTCGTGTGTCTGGCTGTAGAATTTGACTTGTGTATGTTAAAGAGTTAACACATGTATACATGTATCCTTCTCTGTACCCATCACAATGTTTGTGTTTTTACGACCGTATCCTTAATCACTTTAGTGGTTGAAGGGTCAATTGTTCAAAACATTTCATTGTCTATGTTTTTTGTATTCATGTCAACAATAGGAGAACAGAATAGATAGAATTGCCAATGTTGGCTGTCAATGGCTGATATCAGTGAGGGGATGGCATCCTTCGGTCGGAAGCCACGGTGTACACGATGGTTGTGCACACAACGGATAATACCGGGCTACCTTGCATCCCTATCTTGCAGGACAACAGGGTTGAACGTACACGTGACTACAAGATGTTACAGGCGGCTAGGTTTGCACATCGCCATCGGGGCTGCTAGGTCATCATGCACACAATGCTTGTGTGTACAGTACAGAGTGGCAACTCCCAATCACCTCAAGGGGGTCTCGCTTCCTTCTATAGGATATATTGAAGTATTGCCTTTCTTGTAGTTCATGGTGGGTCTCATTCTCTTGACATGACATGTTTACCAACATCTTGCATGTTGGATATCACATTTAGAGTGGGTTTTTCCTGTAGCATTCTCAAACATGTGATCTGGACAACACACTGTGTCAATTTACTATTTTATCACTATATCTAAGAGTGACTATCATGTTTCTCCTTGCTCAACTTTCCTTCATACAGGTGCAGGACTTCCCATTCCAAAGGATGGCATTGTAAAAACAAAACATATGAGAAGCATAGACACACAATATTGTAGTCGTAGTTGTTGTTTTCCTCTATTTTCCTAGTTGAGAGGTCAAACAAAATTTCACCAGCTTCACCATGCACGTGTTTGGTGCAAACAACCACCTTGTAAAAAAGGGCTTACCTTTGGCTGGCCGACATGCAATGCCTCATCTGATAGGCCACACGCTTTTTTAGTACGCACAGCCATTGCACAATGTGCAAAATGGAGGATTGTCCAATCAAGAGTGGTGCTCATTTGGATCCTGCAAATATTGAAGGACTTGTTTGCTCACTCACGCAGCCAATGAGCACGTCACGTGACCACAGATGCCTCAATCGGTAGTTGTCGAGGTCGTCCATCACCGACTTTCGTAGTTGGTCATCAATCAGCCAGAGTCCTTGATCATGGTGGGGACTTTGGAACTTTGGATGTAAGCTTCATAAGAAAACAACAAACTCGTGAAAAACGGTACTAGACCATGGTATTCATGCATCAAACCTCAAAGAAACCATCCCCTGATATACACGAGGGACATTGGTTGCATTTTTGCATGGAATTGTGCTGGATCCCATGGTAACAGGCCTCGGCAGGTTTGCTTTCACCTAATGGAGTCTCAAAATCACTGCAAACCTCATACAAACCACTAAAAAACTTATAAAAATTCCCATCATTTGGGGGTTTGTAATACTCGTCGGTGACGTCCATGTCATGCGTCAACGAGGCATGACACGATGCCTTGACATGCCCTTCTTTTTTGTTGCTACTCGTTCAACAGGCGTGATGTCGGATGTAGATTGTGTTATCTTTGCTCGATGGTCAAGGGATGGGCCTCTTGGTTCCAAACACAAGGTATATGCGCCTTGCGCCCTTCAGTACATGAGCGGATTTGGTACTTTTTTTACTATTCTGGTCAGTAGCCAAGGTGTTGGTATCCATAATATTGTTGGACTAAACTCTTAAAGAATGACTCCCCTTGTGTCCATTGCCATGTTGTCTTGCCCTTTGTTGTTTAATGTATCTACCATCATTTTCCCCGAATTATCCTCCAATCCCGTTGAAATCAAGCCAGGGTCATCCCGCCTCAGGACCCAACAACTTTCAATGCCCGTTTGTGAGTCATGTGACATAGACCTCTCCATCTTATTTGGCAAGCTATATGGGCTTTATCACATCCACCACGAATGCAACCAATTGATTGTACCCCTTGCTAAATCCAAGATGTACGGTTTTTTTACGTACCTGCTCGCAAGACAAAAGATGCAAAGTTTTTCTTTACGTCCCTTGTCTCAGCTATACTAATTGATTTGAACATTTCTTTTGATAGATGCTTTTCACAAGAATCCACTTGGTGGATTCACCAAAAATACTATCGGGCCAAATTGTTACCCTACAACTTTCCCTAGTAGGCTGCTTCACAATTCCCTACTCTCCCATGCACCTCCCACATTTCCAATCACGATAAGACCAAAACGTGGCGTGCTTTGGCCAGTTTTTTGGTCACGTGTTACCACTTTGGCCACACCGGACATCCCGAATTGCAGCAATTCCCACGCCTACAATAGTGATAGTAGAGGCCAATATGCAAAACAACCTTCTCCCTCTCACCCACAGTCACATCTATGGTTGCAATAACTAAAGCATAAGACTTTGACCAACGGTTCTCGTGCCCTATAGATCTTTTGTTTCCCCCTCCTATTGGGGTCATGCATCCACACGTGCATCACTCCTGATGCCACAACAGTAGAACCAGCAACAGTGGCACCCTGCGACTACACATGGACCTCTTGACACACTCTCATTGTAAACCGGGCGCAGTGTGCTGGCCTCAACCGGATGGTTTAGGCACCAGCAGGCGGCAACGGCGACCAAGGGGAGGCCGGTGCACACCTTTCCAGGTTTGTAGAAGCATAGAATCTTTTTGGGGGAGCACGGGAACATGTGTGGCATATTGGGAGCAAGCTGTACTTGTTATTTGAGTGTCAACATACAAGACTATATGTACACGATGACACATCCTTGACCACTGAGGTCGCCGAGTCGTACACGGCTCTAGAAGGGCTTGGGATGAGCATTATTGCCTCTTTATCATGTAGCTCATCTTCCCATATTTCTAATGCACCAAGAATTGCATCATTACGTAGAGGAACGGCCGAGATATGACCGTTTATGGAACTACGGCAATCTGCCACTACTTGCCACGGTACCCCCCCCCCCCCCCCCCGAGCGCCCTCTATGGTAACAACACACCGGGGCGCCATTTTGTAGCACCCTTGGCCTTCAATGACCCTTGATTTATTCACTAACCGGGTCCCAAGGCACGCTTTGGCCTTGATGGGTCTTCCGAGGGTCGAGCCTTGGTCCTTGGCGATGAATTCCCATCACATGCTTTCCCCAGGGCCAGTCTAACTTTTGGCCGGGCGTAACTACCTCAATTCTCAATGGATCGACCCCGTTGTTTGACTGGTATCGCACAAATTTTCCTGTAGATTACAAATCCACAGTCAGATTATACATTCAAGGAAGCCTCAAGCAGTTATCAGAGCCGTTGGCACTATTCGGCTTACACTACTCCCCTGTTCAGGAGAGAGCCGTCCCGGTTCGCTCTTGGTACTCCCGTTGAATGGCATTCAACCCGCCAACATTGAAGTAACGGGCAGGCTCCCATGATTTTTGATACGCATTGAAGCCCTTCCAATTGACCAGGTACTCATACCCGTGGCCATGGTGACCACACCATTGCAAATACGACGCCTGAAAGAAAAATCTCCGAGCATCATGCTGCCCATGCGCCTCTTATCACTTGGTGAATAGCTTGAGAAGGAAGACATCCTCATAGATGATGATAGATGCAACATGTATCATCAGGTCTGGTTGTCATGAGAGTGTGTCGGCTGGGTTGATGTGACTCGGCCGGTACACTATTTCAAAGTCAAAGTGCGACTCAAGATACTCCACCCAACGCACTTGCCGGTGGCTTGGATTTGGCTGCGTCTTGAAGTACTAATTTTTTTGGTGGCCGGTGTTCACCATGCACTTTCATGCCTCAAGGAAGCACTGCCAGTTCTCGAAGAATGCAACCACGTCGAGCATCTCCTTGTCGTGGGCGGCATGGTTCAGCTCCTCCCCGAACAACTTGCACGGATAGTAGGTGATTGGCTGCGACTCATTGCCAAAGTCCTACAAAATGATTCCACCGAGGGCCATGTCCAATGCATCCGTCGCCATGTCAAACTCATGCCCACTATCGGCTAAGTACAAGGCTGGAGGTCAGAGCCCTTTTGAGATTCTTGAAAGATTCTTGTCCGCGAACTCCCCAACTCCACTCGTGATCCTTGTGAGTGAGATTGGAGAATAACGTTGACACTCCTGTATAGCCAACGACAAACCTGCGATAGTAGTTGTAAAAACCAAGGAACACTTGCACATCGTGCACACTACACAAATTCAGCCACTATTTAACAGTCAACACCTTGCGCGGGTCCATGGCAATCTGTCCATTTCCAATTATGTTTCCAAGGAATTCAACTTTGTCCACCGTAAACTCACAGCTAGTGAGCTTTGCAAAAAACGTCTCTTTCCTCCAAATCTCAAGGATTTTCCTCACATGCTCCTCGTGCTCCTCCATTGGCCTGCTATGCACCAAGATGTCATCAAGGTACACCACTACGAAGATCATCCAAGTACGGCCTGAAGATGTTCATCGCAGCCATGAAGGTGGCCGGTGCATTGGTCAACGAGGAAGGCATCTCAAGGAGCTCATAGTGACCATAGCAAGTGCAGAAGGTTGTCTTTTCCACGTCATCTAGTTCAATGCAGATATGATGGTAGCCGGATTGGAGGTCGATCCCTGTGAAGAAGGCCAAGGCTGTGGATAGGGAGGACGGGGCTTTCGTGGTGTCCAAACTCCTTTGGCAGTCACATACTAGATTCATGAGGGCTCAGAGTGTGAACTGAAGGGCGCCTGGCTTGACAGTCATACGCCAAGCCCTTGCAATAAACCTCCCAAATCTCAACCCCTTAGTGCGTGGGCCAACCCTTGATATGCCGCACGACCCTCTCCTAGTACCAAGATTGCTGCTAGTGACCGAGGTCATCGCCGTGTAACTCTCTCGACAGCGTTTACACCAATGTCCGCTGCGGAAGACTTGTAGGATTAAATGGACATGTGAGAGATAATACCTGAAAGCCAAGGAACATTGGATAAGGGATGAATCCTTGGACTTGATAGATCAGTACGAGGCAATGTACAAAACCTTTGGGTAAGATTGGCATGCCTATAACAATCTATAGGCTTCCTTATGTACCAGCCTTTATGAGCTAGCCAAAAGCCCCTTGGCGATCTGAAGCCCTCTACCAGCGT
>SZWC01006467.1:30891-65063 GCA_023375785.1 Penium margaritaceum
GCTGCAAGCCACCCCTCGCTATCGCGAGGGCTGGCCGGTGGCCAGCCACCCGCTGGCTACCGGCCGGCCGGCGGCCGACCGGCTGGGTGGCCGGCGGCCGGTCAAGTGGCCGGCCGGCCACCCGCCGGCGAGCCATCGGCCGCCGATCGAGCTGGTGGCTCGATCGGCGGCCAAGAGGCCACGAGGGCCTCGAGGGCGAGGCCTCGTGGCCTCGTGCCCTCGTCCCCCCTCGCCCTCCTTGCAAAACGAGCAAGAGAGGACGAGGGATAGGGGGAGCGAGGGTGAGGTTAAAAACTACTGGCGCGAAATCGCCAGCGTGCCTCGCACGCGACGATTTCGCGCCAGGACGACAAAAACGTAAGTCGAAGTTCGTTTGCGACGAACTTCGACAGAATATAATCGGAATAACTCGTGCGAACACACGAGTTCGAGGTAAAAACCCCCGGTTTGGGTCCCAAAACCAGGGGTTTGGCTAAAAACGGAAATGGGCCTCCGGAGACTCGAAATATTCGAGTCTCCCTGCTCTGGGTCGTTGATGACAATTGCCCCTCAGTCTCGCGAAGGGGGTAAACCCCTGACGCGGACTGAGAACGCCATTCTGCGAACTCCGACGACGACTTCAGAGCAGGAGCTGGAGACACGGCCCGTTACACTCGGTGAGCCCGGCCAGACCGCTAACAGCCCAAAACCCGTGCATCGTCCGTTTTGCCTGAAAACTAGACCATACCACAATACCAACACTGTAAACGCAGTCGTGCGCTCACAAACAGCTATGAAAATAGTAGCGAGGAGTCATGCCTGCCCGAACCCAAGTAGTGCCTACGGTGGTCCATTGTGCCAAACAGTGCCGTACGGCATGAAACATGGACCCTAGGCAGAGCATGACACTGCAAACGCAAAAGCATAGTAAGATCCAACCTACAAGCACGCAAGCAGCCTCTACGGTGGCAGTGACCACCGGCGGCTTGACCGCCAAGGAGGCCTGCCGATGTAGCTTAGCACGTTGACAAAGGGAGGAGGCTCAAGCGATCAACGTGTAGGCCTCAACGTGCTTCGGCTCCATCGGACGACACTCTAGCGGCGTCAAGTCTCACCGTCAATAATCTACACGCCGATGTACACAAGCTGGGAGGATACAACAAAGCACAATGAGAGACATGAAAAAAACAACAAAATGAGCTCCTAGCATGCTTATGTAGGGGCGCCGGCAGCTAGCCACACGGGGTCCCATCACCCCCGCTGAACCCAAACAAGCCAGCGGAGAGAACACACTATGTATACCCCATCAACAACAGAGATGGTCTTCTCGAGGTAACAGAACAGCTATCCGAGTGCCCGGGTCTCGACTACTGAGAAGATAGGAGCAGTGCTAAGAGAATTGGAAACCAACGTCCAAACATCCAAAACCGATTTCTAAACATCGGAAGCCCTAATACAATCATCAAGTCTCCCTCTCGTACTGGTACGGTCCACCGGGTGCGCAGGTCTTAACCCACAGAAAAAACTCTCCTACCTCCCGACAAGTACATAGGCCTGCCGGAACGCATCGACCGCGTCACGCCGACGCTGTCTTAGGTGCTGGAGAAGTCTCGATGCATTCAGGAGGCCTGTCGTGTCGTTACGCCTTCGTCTACCATATACCATCAACGTGGGTATATGGATAATCCATCGGCATCAGCGGTGACGGGTGGAAGCCACACAAACCAACAGTGTAATGCCCTCTCATCTTTTCCGCGTGCTCGTATCTCATACGTGCATGGCATACATGGTGTTCTGACTTCGTTGGATGTCTACTCCACAAAATGGGAGCCACCAGCAGTGAAGCTCTACGGTCTACAAACATCAGCACACTCGGGTTGTGGCATGTGGTCACATGGTTTGTGCTCTCACGATTGCTACCATTGGTTTTACTTGTAGAGAGTGTTGGTTTGTGTGGCTCCCACCCGTCACGAGTGATGACGCAGNGAAGCCACACAAACCAACAGTGTAATGCCCTCTCATCTTTTCCGCGTGCTCGTATCTCATACGTGCATGGCATACATGGTGTTCTGACTTCGTTGGATGTCTACTCCACAAAATGGGAGCCACCAGCAGTGAAGCTCTACGGTCTACAAACATCAGCACACTCGGGTTGTGGCATGTGGTCACATGGTTTGTGCTCTCACGATTGCTACCATTGGTTTTACTTGTAGAGAGTGTTGGTTTGTGTGGCTCCCACCCGTCACGAGTGATGACGCAGTGATGATCCGCATACCCAGTACTGGTGGTATGGAGCGGTGTTACTGGTGAGCATGACAACATGATCCATGATGCGGACGCAGCTGGTGCCAGGGCACCAACGAGTGGTGGCTCCATGCACTAGCAGCTGCCAGACAGCTGCCACGACATCCCGGGTGCTTGCCGGGGTCCTTTCCGGATTTTCTGCAGACGCTAGAGTTTTCTCGGTGGACTGGCTCTCGAGCCCGATTTGCATGTTTTACATTGTCTGTCCACCGATCGATGCGAGACTTGTGAGTATGACCAGTTGTAGCGTCCAGCTTGAGATTCGGCATCTCTAGGCTCTGACGGTGGTACGTTCGGAAACCTGTGTACAGGTTTATGGCCAAAACAGTGATTTCAGGCCAGTTTTAGGACAAACTGACACTACGCGTGCATCACTTGTTGTGAGCCTCAGCAGGTCTTTATGTTGTCTTCTTGTCATTTGTCATCTCTCTCTGCAATTATATTCATTTTGAGCTTCCTGACACTCTGTACGTGTGCCTACCCAGACCCTTGCAGTTTTGTCTCTGACTTGTGAGTGTTGTCACACGCTGACCTTGCGCTGACTCCTAGTGTTGCGGCAAGTGGTTAGGAAGGTTGTAGGAAGTTTCTCTTGGTATGAGAGCAAACGAGCCACATCTTGTCGTGTTGTGGAAGAGAGACGTAGCAGCAGCAGTAGCGAGTGGCAGTAGTGGCAGCCACCCATAGCAGCAGCAGCAGCAGATCTTGGAAGGACCCACCACGACGACGCTGTAGCGGAGTGGTGGAGGTAGCGGAAACAGTGGCGGCAGCCAACAGTAACAACAACTGCAACAACAACAACCGTAGAAGCAGCAGCAATGGGAGGCACCTACAACGATAGCGGCTGCCGATAGCAGCCGTAGTAGTAGAAGCAGCGAGAGCACGTGCAGCCGCAATGGCGGAGGGCAACAACCACATTAGTGCCCAGAGCAGTTGCTGAAGTGGCGAGCAGCTACAGCAGCAGCTGCGGAGGGAAGCAGCCTAAGCAATAGCTGCAGCAGTAGCAGTGGCTGCGAGTAGCTGCAGGTGTGTCAGCAGCAAGCAACTGCAGTAGTAGCAGTGAAGGGGGATAGCAACCACACCAGCAACAAGTAGCTGCAGCAGCATCATGGCGGTCAGCATCCGTAGCAGCAGTAGTGGCTATGGGCAGGTGCAACAACAGCAGCGGCAGCCAACAACCATAGTAGTTGCAACGATGGCGAGCAGCTGCAGCAACGGCGGCAAGCAACAGCAAGTGCAGCGGCGGTGACAGTGAGCAGTTGAAGCAGCGGCGGTAGCGGGCAACATCTACAGCAGCAATAGCGGTAGTGTGCAGCTACAATAGTAGTAGCTCAAGATAGCAGCTACAGCTGACAGCAACAGCAATAGTATCTGATGACAACAACAGTAGCAGCTGAAGGCAACCATAACAGCAGTTATAACGCTGCTTCGTCGTGTGCGCTACAGGTGTGGTAGTAGCAACACGCGCAGGAGCAGGGACAGCAGTCACGGGGCCAGGAGCAGCTGGCCCCGTTGTCGTTGTAGCAGCAAGAAGCTGTCGTGTAGCTTCCTGCTATAACGTCTTGCCCATGAGGGTGAGGGGGAAGTTGTTGAGGTCGCCCGCGGGCCAGCTAGCCAAGCAAGCTCGCTCGACGAGTGAGCTCCTCGAGCGAGCTAGCTCGACGAGTTTGCTCGAGGAGTTGAGTAAGACCAAACGAAAAAAAGGGGGAAGGAAGGAGGGGGAGAGGACAAGGGGGGTTCCCCGAGTGGGCCACTCCAGGACAACCCCAAAAGGGGCATCCAAAGAGGTGGCACCTGGAAAAAAAAAACGGAGTGAAAAAAAACGGGGTTCACTCACGCGTTGGTGCACTAACTCGCCGTTGGCAAACGACGGAAACCACAGCAAAAGCAGTGGCCGTGTGAGACGCGGTAGTAGCAGCATCAGCGAAGGTGGTATGAGGCCACAGTCGTCAGCTGACGACGACGAATGGAGCAGTAGCAGTAGTTGTAGCAACAGCAACACCGAAGGCAACTTGAGGTCGCACGGCAGCCGTGCAATAGACGTGTAGCAGTCAGACACCAACGTACCACCGGTGTGGTGGTGGCCATCCTCGTGACGGCGTCATAGCACATCTGAGACAATGTGCTTTGATCGCCCGGCTCCCCCTGTGGCCCCGTGCCAGCGGGAGCAAGTGTCTTATACATTCACCCATGCCATGCCCCTGAGATGAGCACATCGGCGTTGCAAGGGGCACATCCGGTGCCTTGGCTGGCACCAACAGTGCTAGTGTGGCAGGCGCCACGAGCATAGTGGCAGTTGTAGACCTGGCATATGCCCTAGGCGTCCAACGGTTTTGCCTGCTACTTTTGCGGCGATCGACACCATGGCTGGCGTTAGTGTCGCCAGCGTCCTCTTGGGTGGTGACCACCCTGATTACGGTCCCGCCCTACTCCACCATCAAACTCCGAGACATCAGCTCATACCGTCGCGCCCCTCAGTGGAGCTATGACAGTGTTGTATGCCAAGCTCCATGATCTAAAGCGCATAGTGCAACAGCTCACCGACTATGTGGTCTCTGAGCGGACCGTTGCCACTGTGCCGCTTCACACACCCCTATCTTCCTCCTCGCCATCCTCACCTCCATCGGTGTCATCACCTGACCATGCCACACCTCCCGACCTTAGCTCCACATCTGATGCCCTCTGCTCTCTCCTCCAGTCAGTTGAAGTCATCCCGATCGTTGGCCCCTCTGCTTCTATGGTAGTCCCTTCAGCTTGACATCGTCGTGCTCGCACTCAGCACGCGAGGCAGCGGACTACACATTTGGCGAGACGTGCCCAGGAGGCAGTAGCAGTTGCAACAGTAGCAGACGTCAGCATAGAGATGAGTCTATTGTCCCCTGTCGCAGGGTTGGTGCAACATCCCTTCGCAACTTCTATCAGTGCGTCGGTTGAGGGGGGGATGGAGTGTCCGCCGACGACCATTGGAGAATGTAGGAGGGATGCAAGAAACAGTGCTTCATAACAGGGCGCTCTCACTGAGGACGAGACATCTGAGGAATGGTTTGACGTAGAGTCGGGGATTGATGAGTGGTCAGACGTGGAGATGGAGGCAGACGTAGAGATGGAGATGGAGATGGAGACTATAGTTGATGTAACAGAGACTACGACCACAGAGACAGGTGTGGCAACAGCAGTGGATGGGGCAGTAGTAGCAGTGGTGATGACACTTGGCACATGTGGAGCAGACGTCCAGGCAGTGGGTGTGTCGGCAGCCATCGACATCATGACAGTAGCACCAGCTGCAGTCATTGCTACTGACGGGACGCCGCCAGTGGACGTGCTTATTGGTGCAGACACCACGGTGGTCGTCGCTCTTATAGTAGCTGGCACAGCTTGCGTAGCGATAGACGCTCCCGTAGCCACAGCATCTATCATTGTAGATACACATGCGGAGGGGGTACTCGGTGAGGTTGCCAGCACTTTCGCCATGGCCAATGCCATTATAGTAGTTGTTTGTGGAGGCATTGCCGTTGCGGAGGACGCAGCTCGAGAAGTAGATGATGCACCAGTAGCCGAGCAGGCCCCTGCGCTCGAGCGTTTATACTCTGCTCTTCGCGACGAGGAGGATGCAGTCGCACATGCGGACATGCACTTTCAAGATTTCACACTTGAGCTACGTGCTGCAAGCACACATTGGAGCACCGCAGATGCCGCAGGTCGTCAGTCAATGGCAGTAGACGTAGTGGATGTGTACACATGCCTCAAGGCTACCGAGTGGATGTTCCACGGTGCAGTTTGGAGACAGTTGGACTTGCACCGGTAGTTGGAGGAGGTGATATCAGTGGATGCTTCAGCAGCGATGGTCCGTGCACGAGCAGCTGCTATCGTGGCCCACAGTGTTGACAATCGAGTGGCGGTTATGCCCATGGATTCAGCTGAGTCTATAGCAGTCACCTCTATAGGCGCATCTGCCGTGAAGGATGCAGATCGAGTTGCAGACCTCCAGCTCATGGCTGCCCTGACCAGCATCACTGATACCATGGCAATTCCACTCGACGACATACCTATACACGTCCGAGCTATAGTTCTCGTACCCCAGTGCCTACGCTCCGTGCTCGATGAGCAGGAGGTAGATGTGGCTCGAGCGGAGGCGCGCGTGCAAAATCTCATGGCCGAGCTACGAGAGGCCAGCAGCTGTTTTTACACTACGGATGTTCCAGCACGCTAGGTTGCCAAGGTGTGCATTGAGGATGTACACAAGGTTGCTGAGAGGTCTTTATAGGATGCACGTCGAAGATGGGCGGACGTTCAGCGGTAGGTGGATGATTGGTTGCGCACTACTGTTTTGGAAGAGCACCCGGACACTATACGAGCTCTTGATGATGGCGACGATGCAACAGAGGCATGTTCACCAACCGATGCGGACGTTCGACCAGGAGTCAACAGCCAAGTGATAGGTGTGCCAGCAGCAACCAGTGCCTCTGTAATAGCACCTATTGCAGATGCAGACACTATAGATTCCAACACATTGTCTGGTGTCAACGCCCTGCCAGCAGCTGGCGGCGAGACGATAGACAATTCGACAACTGACCTACGCAATGAGGCGGTGAGGCTGCAGGAGGCCGTGGCCCGGGCCGACGTGAATGCGATCGAGGTCCATAGTCAAGTTTGTTTTGTGACTCACTGCTCGCATGTCGGAGATGCAACCGCCCAACCGAGAGCTGTAGCAGAGCTTCACGAGCTGTACATGCGTCTGGATGCTGCAGAGTCCGCGTGGTAATGTGCAGCTCAGCAGTTGGCAGGCATATAGCAGGTGATGCGGTTGGAGGAGGCCCTCAGCGCTGCACCAGTCACAACAATAGGTGATGACAATAGTGACGAGTACGACAGTGACGACAACGACAACAACGATGGTGCTCCGAAGTTAGGCTATGTGGGAGCACATCCGACCAGCATCATTGTCACCCTTTCTATTGTCTTGCAGGGGTGTATGGCCATGGGGAAGCTAGCCTTTGCAGCCCTCGAGGGGTGTTGGTGTGTGGGCCTTGGCTTGACACCCTTCTGAGGACAGCGTGGTTAGTTTGTGTCTGACACGATGCTCCGGTTGAGGTTATGCTGGTTGAGACCCTTGCACCTGGTGACTTGTACCGGTGTGACGTGAAGACCCATTGCCTCCATGTGGTATGTATGTTCCATGCATGCGAGCAGGTGTGGTCGAGACCCAGACCTAGGAGACATGTTCCGAGGGTCATGAGGAGACCTTGATGCTTTGTATGTCTTGTGTGATGTTTGGCACGTGGGTGTGTGGATTATGTGTTCCACGGTCGAGACTCGGGCACTTGGTGAGTTACACCACTATTTAAAGGAGGCCTTGTATCATGGTTGGTGTTTACGAAGGACAGTGAGCGTAGCCCCTCACTTGTCATTGCAGTGACGGTTGAATCAGCTGGGGGGCGTGTTGGTTTGTGTGGCTTCCACCCGTCACGAGCGATGATGCGATGATTATCCGTATACCCAGTACTGGTGGTATGGAGTGGAGTTACTGGAGAGCGTGAGGACATGATCTATCATGCGGACGCAGCTGGTGCCAGGGCACCGACAAGTGGTGGCTCCGTGCACTTGGAGCTGCCAGACAGCTGCCACAACATCCCGGGTGCTTACCGGGGTCCTTTCTAGATTTTCTGCAGACGCTAGAGTTTTCTCGGTGGACTGGCTCTCGAGCCCAATTTGCATGCTTTGCATTTTCTGTCCACCGATCGATGCCGGACTTGTGCGTGTGACCAGTTGTAGCGTCCGGCTCAAGATACGGCATCTCTAGGCTCTGACGGTGGTGCGTTGGGATATCTGTGTGCAGGTTTATGGCCAGAATAGTGATTTCCGGCCAGTTTTAGGACAAACTGACATTGCGCATGCGTAACTTGCTGTGTGTCGCAACAGGTATTTATGTTGTGTTCTTGTCAGCTATCATATCTCTCTGCAATTATGTTCATTTTGAGCTTCCTGAAACTGTATACGTGTCCCTACCCAGACACTTGCAGTTTTTTCTCTGACTTGTGACTGTTGTCTCACGCTGACCTAGCGCTGATGCCTAGTGTTTCGGCAAGTGGTTAGGAAGGTTCTAGGAAGTTTCTCTGAGAACACTAGTCCAAACATAAGCACGATGAGGCTATCTCTAAACCTACATGTGAGGTTCTAAGGGAGTCACATTTTGCTCAGTGGGTGCCGGTCCTTGGGGGGCCACCTAGCTATTTTGGTTTCATGACACGTTCTATAGCCGCCATTTGTACATACCACGAGTCACATTCACCTGCTGTTTCCTCTCGATCGCATAATGCTATTTCTACCTATTCATGAATCGTGCCAAGCACAAGCTTTGAGTGAACGCGTGTGTCAAGATAGGACCCCCCCCTGCACTCCTCCCTATCCACATTCCATGCTTTGATGTGCTCAATGGATTAACTACATTCTCTCAATCCCCAGCATCCACCCATGGGCCTGCCCAAGCATAGCAGTGGGTAAAAGCCAAAGTCTTGTTTATGTCGACAAATACTAATCACCAATCGGCTTACCAGCTCGACCCCAAGTCATAGCAAACGCATTCACCCGCCCCTCTTCTCGAGTATACTTGAGCATCTGTAGACACCAAACATCTTGTGTGTCTTAAGGAATTGATTAGGAAGAAAAACATTGTAGCGCACGACTGGCGCAACGTGGATCGAGCGTGGGTCCCCGGCTTGTGGGCTGTTGGACACGATGAGTTTGGGGTTGGAGATCCTTGAGTGCTGCGGTTTTGGCCTAGTTGGCCAAGGATTCCGTGTAATCTGTTACATTGGTATCAGAGCGTCGGGGTTGAGTATGACGTGTGGATGCTAAGGGCGGCTCACACCAAGAGGGGGGGGGGAGTGTAGCGCACAGTCGGCACTACATGGATTGAGCGCAGGTCACTGGCCTGTGGGCGGTTGGACGGGATGGATTGAGGGGTGTAGACCATCAAGCACCGTGGTTTTGGCCTAGTTGGCCAAAGATTCTGTCCAATCTGTTACACACATGCTTTAAGAGATTTCAAGTGTCCTCTTTGTTGCAAGGACTCACATTTGCTACTTCATCCACGCTCACAATATGTCAATGGGTTGATTTACATTCTGCCCTACCCCGTTGACTCAATGCACAAGATTCATGAATTCTACAATGAAGGGACCAAGTCCTATCGCCTTGTGGACAGGAGGATACCCTGGTGCCAGATGAATTCTTTACAAAATAATGATTTTCTCCATGAATTCAAGTATTCGTGTGCAACTGCAAACATTTTCGTGGTTATTTGTGTGCAATTTAATACTCCTTGGTCGGGTTCATTTCCTTTTCAAAGAGAGGATGTCTTCTTGTGTTGTCCGGTGTTTTGCGCATGAGATCGACTTCAGATTGGAGTGCTTTTCAACTTCGTTATGAACTGACATCCGTTGGGTTGGGAGTGAGGAGTGGCAATGCGGGTCCCGCTCCCATAGGGTGTGAGAAGATGCGTGGAAGCTTCCTAGCAACACAGCTGCTGACTAGGCGTCAGTGCCTGGTCAGACGGTGATGACAGTCACAAGTCGTGCACACAACAGCAGGGGACTGGCTAGGAGACACAAGGCAAAGTGTCAGAATGCTTCAATAGCATTTTTAGAGAGAAATGACAAATGTCAGGTCCATAGCATAAGTACCTGCTGTGGCGCACGGCGGGTGTCGCACGCGGCAGTGGAAGATCTGTCCTAAAACCGGCCCAAACCACTGTTTTGGCCGTAACTTTGCGCAGACATGTCAGAACGCTACGTCGTCTAAACCTAGACGTGCACAATCAAAAGCCCAACGCTACGACTGGTCACATGCATGCATTTGGCATCAAGCAGTGGACACACAATACAAATACATGCAAATCGGGCCCACGGCCAGTCCACCGATAAACTCCTATGAGCTGCAGAAAAAACTACAGGAGGTCCCGGGTAGTGTCCTGATCTCTGGAACAGTCGTCAGTCAGCTCCAGGATGGTAGTCCGCCACCAGATGACGCACCGGTGCCTCCAGGGTCCACATCAGGAATCTGCACGAGTATGGACACGGCCGAGTGGTCACAGCAAACTGTACAGGTGGACAGGAACATCACAAATCACAACACTCCCCCATGACCTGATGGTAGGCACGTCCATACACGTGCAGCACTGAGACGAGTACAAAAACAAGTGCAACGACAAACGTGACACGGACGCGGACACACCCCACACTCAACCACTCTCAGGCAAGGGGCGAAGTCCAACCGAACAAATGGCCACCAGGAACTTTCCGCATGCTACTGCATTCGTCAAGAAGTCAGCACGCTGCATGTCAGTGCCAACCCAAAAGACGGAGATCACGTGTCGCTCCACCAGATCATGCACAAAGTGGTGCTCAACTGCAATGTGCTTTGTATGAGCATGAAACACACCAAAGTTATCCGCAAGGGCAAGAGCACTCTGGCTGTCGCAACGAAGCACAATAGCGGGTACTGAGTGGCCAAGCTCATGGAACAGGCGTTACAGCCATACCGCCTCAGCAGCCCATGCACCCAGAGCAACGTACTCTACCTCTGATGAGCTACGTGCAATGTAGCCCTGCTTCTCGTTGCGCCAGGACACAACTGTCCCACCGAGTAGGAACACGTAACCGATGCGACTGCGTCCATCTGGACTCCTGGCCCAGTTGTTGTCGGTGTAGCCGTCAAGGACCACCGAACACTACCGTCGAAAGCGCAGTCCAAGGTACAGTGTGGAGACAACGTACCGCACCACTTGCACAACTGCTTGAAGGGATCTAGCGCATGGAGCCTGCAAAAACTGGGCNCTGCTTCCCGCTGCGCCAAGACACAACAGTCCCACCGAGTAGGAACACGTAACCGATGCGACTGCGTCCATCTGGGCTCCTGGCCCAGTTGTTGTCGGTGTAGCCGTCAAGGACCACCGAACACTACCGTCGAAAGCGCAGTCCAAGGTACAGTGTGGAGACAACGTACCGCACCACTTGCACAACTGCTTGAAGGGATCTAGCGCATGGAGCCTACAAAAACTGGGCGGAGGTTGATGGAAAATGCGATGTTAGGACGTGTGGTATTGGCCAGGTACATCAGAGATCCGATGAGATGGAAGTATAGGGTCACATCCACCGTCTCCCCGAGCTGTGTGGGATGGTCAACCTTTAGGGCATCGTGCCCATCAGGCGTAAGAGGTGTGGAAGCCGTGGACACTGCACCGAGAAGGTCGCTAAAGCGCTCCCCCACAACAAGTGTATATCGGGCCTGATGTAGTAGTTGAGTGCGATGTCTATGGTCTTGCACGATCTCCATGCCAAGAAACACCACTGCAGGACTAGGGTCCTTCATCCTATAGGCAGTCTTCAGGACAGCCTTGGCCTCCTTCATGACCTCCAATGAAGGAACTACGATCAGAAGGTTGTCGACATAGACCAGGATGGCGGTGAATCGCTCAGGCGTCTGTCAGATGAAGAGAGAGGGATCTTCCTCGCTCCGTACATACTCCGCACGAGTCAGGGTGCCAGTGATCTCCTAGTTCCAACAACAAGGAGACTGCTTGAGGTCATACAAGGACTTGTGCAAGCGCCAGACCTTGTCACCGTCCTCAAAGTTGGGTGGCTGAGCCACTTATATATCCTCATCCAGAGAGCCATGGAGGAACGCATTGTCCACATCCATCAGGTGCAGTTCCTAGTCATGCTGAGCTACTACAACGAACAGAGCTCGAGCTGAGGTCATGCGGCCGACAAGGGCAAAGGTGTCAGTGTAGTTTATGCCCTCAATCTAAGAGTACCCCTTGATGACCAAGCGGGCCTTGTGGCGTTCCAGTGAGCCATCTGGCTTCACTTTCTTACGAAACACCCACTTGACCTGAATAACCTTCCTCCTAGGTGGAAGGTCGACTAGCTCGTGAACTCCTTGCTCTCGGATGGCACAGAGCTCATCCTGGCAAGCAGCATGCCACGTTTTAGCATCTTGTGATGAGAGAGCTTCCCTCAGTGTGCCGGGGTCAGGCGCCAAAGAGGGAGAGCTCTACATGGCAAGAGTGCACGCCTCAGTGCTAGGTCTGAAGACCACAAGATCGGCTGCTACATCACAAGCGATATCAAACTCGCGAGTGACGAGGTTGTGCTCGACAAGACACGCTGGATGTACCTCTACGTGCATAGTGCAGATATTCAGGCCTAGGGCCTTTGTGCCGGGATCACCACTCACGATGCTGCGAGTAGAGCGCCTGGGCGCGGGACCAAACACTCGCTGAGCTCCGGAGCCTAATGGTCAAAGGCGACCACCAGGCTCACGGGAGTAACCCGAGCTCGAGGAGCGCACCTCAGGCTTAGGAACAGGCAAAATTGTAGTTGGGGAGGGCTGAGGCAAGGGAGCTGGTGATACCGTGCGAGGAGATGCGGGTGTGGGAGACATAAGGCTCGGTGTGACAGTAGGAGCAGGTGAGGCAGATCCACGCACAGAGGCAAGGGTGCTAGCGCACACAGGTACGGTCGCCGGAGTATGACAGGTACAGGATCAGGGATACCTGTGGGGCGTGAAGAGGCAGGTGTAGGAGCCGGTGGTGCTCGAGAGATCTCCAAACCGACAGCGATGATCGCAGGTCATCAAGCATCGGAGAGGTGGAGGGAGCTTGAACGGACCCATCAACTTGGCGATAGGTGCTGGCAGGCGTAGACTCCCCCATCCGTCGAGAAACCTCATTCGTGGGAACATGTTTGACGGACAGCGACGTGATCGAAGTCATATCACAATAGGTGAGGGACTCAAAGAAGAGCGCGTTGTGGGACTCAACAATGCGACGACGAGTAGGGTCCCACAAACGTCATGCCTTCAATCGCGGGGAGATACCGACGAAGGCGCACAAGCGACCCCGTAGTGAGACCTTGGACCCCTGCTGGTCCTCAGTGTACCACACAGAAGCCAAGGATCCCCAGATGCGAGCGAGGCGCAAGTCAGCACGGTGGCCAAACCAGATCTCATACGGTGTGACGTGGTCCAGAACAGGATCGTGCGGGAGGCGGTTCCGGACTCAAGTCCTGTAGGCGAAGCCTTCAAAAACAAAGGACTCCGGAAGACTGCACTGTGACCGCATAGCGCAAACAACATCCTCCATGGTGCGGTTCCAGCGCTCAGATACACCGTTGTGCTGAGGAGTAGTAGGAGCGGAGACCTGGTGAAAAATCCCGTGCTCGGTGAAGAAGCTGTCCATCTCACCAAGGAAACTCACCGCCGTGATCCGAGCGGAAGGTGTGCAGCGTATGGCGAGACTGGCGCTCAGCCATCACTAGCCAGAGACGAACCGCGAGAGCGGCGTCACTCTTCTGGCGCAGGCTGTAGACCCACCGCATCCGAGTGAAGTCATCAGTGAGGGTCAAGACATAGCGACCCCGATTGGACAGAGACTCTACATGTAGGGGACCAAGAAGGTCCGAGTGAACTAACTAAGGAGGGCAAAGTGCGCGTGAACGGGAGTCAGGGTAGGTGCAACGATGCATCTTACCCTCAGCTCAAAAGAGGCAGTCGGTCTTGGGCGGCTTCTTGAAAGAAGCCGCGTCAAGACCAAGAGCGGGTTGTGTTCGAATGAGCTTCGACACAGTGTCAGAGCCTACCTGAAACAGGTGGCGATGAAGCAATCGCTGATGCTCAGGAGACAGAACACTAATGACAAAAACGCGAGCGGAAGGGGAGGGGGAGCAAGGAGCACAAGTTCGATAGACACGATACAGATAATCCACAATAGAGGCACAAAGGACAACACTATGGGTGTCAAGAGCAGTCACAGTCACGGACTCTACAGTGTGCTCCATACAGAGTCCCATCAATGTGCAAGGACAAACAGAAAGCAAGCTGAGCTCAAGGTCAAGCACAAATAGCACCTCAGAAAGATAGAGGGGGCCAGACGGACCATCAAAACGGATGACCCCAACACCCTGGAATGGCAAGGACTGACCGGACCATGTGCGGACACAACGAACAGATGCAACAAGTCAGAGAACAATGAAATCACTGCGCCGACATGTCATGTGATGAATGATAGCGGAATCGATGATCCAAGTGCCACCGGGATCACGACTAGAGGACGTCACTATACAACAAGCAACGGAACACTCGGCCTCGGACGGACGCTGGGCAGCACGTGAGGAGGAAAGACGAAGGGCAAAAAGGTGAGACTCACGAATCCAGTCCGTAGAGTCAGGCCCATTGTCATCACATGCCGATTGTGCCCCCCCACACGAGTCATCCCAAGTCACAAGAACACACGAACATACAGTCAGTGAACCACCCAGTTGTGACAACACACTCGTACCTCCCTGAAAGTGAAGCGCCAGAAGGTGTCGGAGCTCGGCGATGGTGTGGTCACGTGGGTCTGGATTGCCTCTGGTTGCCGGTGGTGAACCGGGAACTGCAGCGGTCGTGGTTGCCGCGCGCTAGGAGGATGTGTTGCTCCACGTAGACCGCATTGGGTGCGTAGCCTGGAGCCCACGAGTAATCCGCGCCCAGTCGAGCAGCAACTGGAACTCGGTGTAGCGATGGATGCCTCCACAGTTGTAGTAGTGAACAGAGCGTCCACTGCTACTGCCCGATGACGGCTACTGCTGCGGCTGTTGCTGGCCCAAGCCACGCCTCCGTCGTCCCTTCTTCCCTTATGTTGCTGCGGTGATACCTTGTGTCTGAGTCGGTGTAATCGGGGCAGAAGGGGAGGAGGAGGACGAGACGGAGGATGGAGAAGGAGTCTGCAAGAGGGGTGTTGGTGGTGATGCAACGACTGCTACAGTAATGGAGGTCTCCTGATGAGCCACGGCTACCTCACGGGCGGAAGTCACCTAGAGGAAAAGCTGGTGTGCCCAGGGAAGAAGCTGTAGTGAGGCCGAGAAAGGCTCGAGCATGGCAGCGCTGTATCGCGTGAAGATATCTGTGTGCTCAAGGCGAACCCCGAGCATGATCGTGCTGAGAGCCCACAGCTCTGTGCCTCCTGAAGTCCCAAGGTGCGTGTAAATGCGCATGGCGCATCGCAAATAGTCTGCTGCAGGCTCGGCCGGCCCCTAGCAAAGGGAGTGAAAGGCACGGATGTGCGCGGCATGGGTGGCGTGCGTCTGTGCAGCAAGCAGGGACAATGCTAGGTCCCAACCCCCGCGTGAATCTACGCAGGTGCCTGTGCCCGCCTCGCCAAGGAATGGGCGGAAGTCGATGACGGTCTCGCGCGACATGGCGTAGAGAAGTCCGCGCATTGCCCTAGTCGCTGTCAGTACCTGAGCTCAGTCCGTAGTCTGATATGGACTGTGGTAGTAGGGCCACACACCCTCTGAAATGGCCTAGACCTGGAAGAGGATCTCCCAGGAGTCAAAGCCGTCCTTGCTGACGTACCGTGGGGGCGGTGTCTCAAGGTCCTTGGGTTGCCACTCTGTAGGGAGAGCAACCACAGGCTGAGAAGGACGAGGGACAGGAAACACACCGGGAAGAGGGAAGTCGCTTGGGTGGAGATCAGGCGGCGATCGAAACTCCGGGAAGCGAGACATGTGTTGGGGCCGAGAGCTCGTCTGAAGCTGGTGGATACGATCCTGAAGCACACGAATCTCGCACTCAAGGGAGTCGCCCTCCATGCCTGGCATGTCTGGGTCAACGTCCCAAGGATCAAAAGGTGGCGAGTCGGCTCCAACTCCTGTCTCCGATGGTAAAGTTGTCTGCTGTGTAGAGGCTCCGACCCCGGCCTCTCCCTTGGGAGTCTGTTGTGGAGTCGTGGAATGTCCTCAAAGGAGCTCGGCAAGTGTGCAGATGACATCAGTCTGCTCCTGCCACAAGCGACGCATCTCATCCTGCTAGCTCCGCAGGTCCTCAATGGCCTGCGAACGTGGGCTCATGATCCTTGAGGAGGAAGAAGAAGGATCTACCCTCTTTCCCTTCTCGTCGGGCGGAGCCATGTTGCCGCTCATTATGGGCCGAGACATCAACGTGGATGAATTACAGAAATGTGAGCGTTTTTTGACGCGCTGAAACACTGGCAACTTTTGACCCTCGGACCAAAAACTTCACTACGGCAAGTGATGACGTCAGGAGAAATTTGCTGGCATCAGTAAGATCTGATGACGTCAGCAAGTGGGAATGCTGACATCAGCTCGCCCCTTTCTGTNAGCGACGCATCTCATCCTGCTAGCTCCGCAGGTCCTCAATGGCCTGCGAACGTGGGCTCATGATCCTTGAGGAGGAAGAAGAAGGATCTACCCTCTTTCCCTTCTCGTCGGGCGGAGCCATGTTGCCGCTCATTATGGGCCGAGACATCAACGTGGATGAATTACAGAAATGTGAGCGTTTTTTGACGCGCTGAAACACTGGCAACTTTTGACCCTCGGACCAAAAACTTCACTACGGCAAGTGATGACGTCAGGAGAAATTTGCTGACATCAGTAAGATCTGATGACGTCAGCAAGTGGGAATGCTGACATCAGCTCACCCCTTTCTTTTTTGTCAACTCTCGCGACCGTTGTGCGAGCTGGCGGCCACTCCGCTGCAGCTGTGTGGGAGTTATGCGGAAGTTGCGCAGCAGCTTTTGCTTAGCTGCTGCTGCTACTGTGCCGTGAGCTGCAGCAGCAGCCCCGTGGCTGCATGCGGAGCGGCCGCCTGGCCGTTGCATGTGCGGCTGTGGCAGCAGCCGCGTGCTGTTGTTGTTGTTGCGCGTTACGGCTACTGCACACTCTTGTAGCCGCCGCACGCTGCTATCGCTGCTACTATTGCACTGTTGCTGCTGCTGTTGCTGCTATGCTGCTATTACTGCTGCTCCTGCTACACTGCCGCTATGCTGCTGCCACTATGCTACTGCCGCCGCTGTTGCTGCTGTTCCCGTTGTTGCTGCCGCTACTACTACACTGCTGTTGTGCTGCCGCCGCCACACGCAACTATTGTGGTACTGCCGCCGTACGCTGCTGTCGCCGGTGCTGCTGTCACTTTTACTGTGCTGTTACTCTACTATACTGCTTGTGCTACACTTTTGCTGCTGCTGCTAAATGCTCTTGGCAACTACAGTCTCACATGGGGGTGGTGAGCGACGTCGATGGCGGTCTACTGCCGTCGACGGGTCCTTGTGGATCTGCTGCAGCTGTGGCTCTCACTGCTGCTTCTTTGCTGCATCTCTGCTGCAGAACTCGGTGAGAACTGTCTCACTGCTCTGATACCATGAAAAGATGCATGGAAGCTTCCTAGCGACACAGCTGCTGACTAGGCTTCAGTGCCTGGTCAGACGGTGACGACAGTCATAAGTCCTGCACACAACGGCAGGGGTCTGGCTAGGAGATACAAGGCAAAGTGTCAGAATGCTTCAATAGAATTTGCAAAGACAAATGACGAATGACAAGTCCATGGCATAAGTACCTACCGCAGCGCACGGCGGGTGTCGCACGCGGCAGTGCAAGATCTGTCTTAAAACCGGCTCAAAACCACTGTTTTGGCCGTAACTCTGCGCAGACATGTCAGAACGCTACACCGTCTGAACCTAGACGTGCAAAATCAAAAGCTAGACACTACGACTGGTCACATGCATGCATCTGGCATCCAGCGGTAGACACAATAGAAAAACATGCAAATCGGGCCCACGACAAGTCCATCGATAAACTCCTGTGTGCTGCAGAAAAAACTATAAGAGGTCCTGAGTAGCGTCCGCTCTGGAACGGTTGTCCGTCAGCTCCAGGATGGTAGTCCACCACCAGATGACGCACCGGTGCCTCTAGGGTCCGCATCAAGGATGTGCACGAGTATGGACACGACCGAGTGGTCATTGTATACTGTATTGGTCGACAGGAACGTCTCAAATCACAACAGGGTGGGCCCTAACGAATGTACACGACAAACAGTGAGAGAAAAGGAGAAAATGATGGAAAGATGAACAATGGCATTGATTAATGAATGATACATGAATGTCATTCAACCTATTCTTGTTCTTCGTACCCCTGCTGGTCTAAGCTAGTCATGTACGTCAACATGTCGTTGGAGGCCTCACGCTGGAAGTCTACATCAAAGCAGCTGTCCCATCCGCCCGAACGCCATGGGTTCTGTACAATGTGCAAATTCTTGCGCAGATGGGTCCATCCCTTGAGTATCCATCCAACTAATGCATCCTTGATGGCACGCATGCCCAAGTTAACGTTGCCCGCATCCTTCAGTTTGTCACCCACCCATGATGCATAGCCTCTCGAAACCTCTGCCTTGAAGGGCTTCTATAAGCCGATGTCGCATGACTGTAGCTTGGCGGTGCAACCCGCAGTGATGTAAAGCAACTAGACCCATGGAAAACATGTGGACCCATGCACGGAATGCATGTAAAGCCTGCGGGCGCCAGGCATCGAGGACGAGGAGTTTGTTCGTGGTGTGCTCAAGGCCGTGAATTGCGCACATCCGGATGTAGTACGGCTCCAACATCATACAGAACCATTGTTGTGTCATTTCGACACTCACCCAGTGGTTCAGAGTGTGTGTGAAGTGTCACTACGAAGTCTTGATGGCGGTGTTGGTGTTCACACCTGTCGGATGGCATGCGACCGTTTTGCCAGCCGAGATATCTGGAATGGCAAAACTCCACCATCCATTGCGCATGCCACGAGACAGGTCACCTGCTGTTTGTCCTCGTTACCGCACACCTTCACTTCCTCCGCCTCTTTTGGAGTGTACGTATAGCGTGGTGCAGGAACAAGGTGGACGTCAGTGTGGTCGACGTTCACCACGAGGTAGGATGGGATGCGGTGCAAACCCACGTAGAAAGTAGCGCGGCGGTGCATGGCTAGGGCCCTCAACTTCCAGTTGGGCGGAACCACCTACGAGGCTGTGTTCCCACACCGCCGTGCCCAATTGAGCTCGTCGTTGACGAACTTGCAGCACCAACTGTGACTAAACAGATCAGCGGTTGGTTTGCCGCCCAAGTCGTCGACGCCGCGCTCCTTCATGACTGCGTGTACCTTCTCCTTGATTGTCGCACTGCAGAGCGGCACGCTGCGCTCGCGCATGGCCTCTAGCGCGCAGACCTTCTCCCTTCAAAGCAGGGTGGTCGGCAAAAAACCCTTTTCTTCCTCTGGTTCCCAGGGAAATGCGGGACAGTATGGGCAGCTTCTTCCTTCGGAGTTCCTCCAACGGCGATGAGTGCAAGGGCGTACTACGGCTTGAGCAACCTGCCGCATGGCTCATACCAGCCCTTCACCGTGCTATATGATAGCCTGTCATAAACGGAGGGCGTGCTTGGGGTACAGTACGTGCAACGGAGGAAGTTGATGGCCTTGTGGATGGACCCGTCATGCCGCATGACCGCTACGTGAATGATCGGGACATGGCCGAGGTCAAACCCATGTAGCTCCCTCTCTCACTGCTACAGCCCGACGACGAGGATGACGACGACATGCTGTTAACGATGGTCATGGATGTCCCTTGTTTCGCGGGCTCCCCCTCGGCGTCATCTGTGTCATCTTCTGCTTCCAACTCCGCAATGAGTTGATGGACATGCTGCTTCCCTGCAGCCTTGCGTGCGGCTAACTCCTCCGCAGAAACGACAGCGAGGACGCTCGCGTTGATGTTGTCTAGAGTGGCAGCATGCATGTCCTCGTCATCGGCGTGCCTAGCTTCATTGGCGACTTCCTCTTGTGCATGCGTTTCCGCTTCAAAAACTGTCATCGGAGTCGTTAGACAGGACGACACGCGGACGTTTGCAAGCGAGTTTCTCGTGAATGGACGTGTCTTCTGTGCCATGCCCAGTGGACTGTCCAACGGGAACTGTCTTTGCGGTAGGAGTGACATAGGGCAGAAGGACAAGGACATTCTTCCGTGGATGTCCGGGACCGGTTTGCAAGAAAAAACACCTGCAAACCCAATCCCGAATTACATTCGGGTTTGAGGGTTGTACTTTTTGTGCGGGCATCAGCAGATTCCCTTTCACACATGGGGTGTCTCGGACCCCTCTTGCAAACCCCATGCAAACCCCTCCCCCGAACAATCACAAACACCTCAAACATGGGGTTTGTGATTGTTCAAGGGGCGCGATGACCTCATCAATCCAAAGCTGCATTTCATGCAGCGACGACATGGTGTTCGCACGCTTTTTTGGATACGTCGTTTTTCTTTTATCAGTGGATGTTTCGGTGTTAAAGTTCGAATCAGCTAGATATGACGTGGTTAAAGAGCGGTTTGTGGATATGGCGGATCTATCGAGAATTGGATGGGTACATGGCCACACCCCCGCAACGAAATCATGTGCACAATTACGAAAAAAATCGTTCTATTTGTGTGCACGTCCTGAAATGATAAAACCAACGAATCATGTGTGCAACCCTAACAACATTTCTTTCAACGAATTCATTTGACACTAGGGTACAACATTGCTTCCCCTCATGCAACAAACTCCGTGAGATCGCGCACCGCCTTGCAAAGCTATGTTAGTCCACCTTCCTTGGCATTCCATCAGAATTGTTGGACCTTCTTGTCGCACTTGAATACCTGGTCTACAACTTAGCATGGTTGGCAATCTGCTCCAATCTTATCCACCTCATTCGACAAAAATTTTGGGCCCAACCCTAATCCACTCCTACATCGAGAATCTTTGTAGTTTCTTCATGTACAGTACAGTACGATACATGGCTGACACCATGAAAACTCATCGTTACAAAAAGGTATGAAAGCCCGGGTTCATTTCAATCCCCTTGAATCTGGCTCCTTTACCTTGTATGAACGTGAAGCATTTTGATACTAGAACCTTGTTGTAGAGTGCGCCTCTCCTTCGTATTCATCCCTTGGTTGAAGGAGTGTCATATTCATCCTGTCCCATAATGGATCCAATTCTTGAAGGCCAAGTTCATTTTTCGGAACAATTTTGGTGCCGATGCAGATCAGTGCTCCCCCCCCTCCCCCNCCCCCCCTCACCTCTCACCCTTTCCCCCTCGCGTTAGTCAGTTACAAGCAGGGTAAGAAAACCCCAAAAAAGAGCAAACAGGAGCTTTGTTCGACCTCGAACAAAACACTTTTTGATCTTCCGCTTTTCAAAAGGTGTCAGATTGGTTTGACGCCGCTTCGAGCAGTGGAAAATGGCGGGGTCAAGATTGCGGACGCGAGCCAAACGAAACCACGGATGGAATGGACGAGGGCCACCTTTCTCGTTTGGAGATGGTCTATGAGATCCGTCAAAAACCAGTATTGGTTTGGGTGTCGTTGTCCAATCTGGCCGTAAACCGTCTCTCCTTCTCAGCTTTGGATGGCAGCGGACTGCAACATCCTCGACGAAACTAGCCAGAATCGAGAACGTGGTCAAACCTTCTTCAAACCATGGCCAAGTTGGCAACAAGAAAGCATGAATAACGTGACCAGGCGAGCATGAAAAAAGTACCACAGTCAAAACTTGGTGATGCACTCATTGCTTAATAAGTACAGGCAACATACAAATTTCTATCATAGCACACATTTCAACCTTATGATTGTGGTTTCATTCATTTCAATGTTTGAATTCCATGTTACAAAGTACGCATTTGAAATCATTCTCAAGGGCTTAAGAATCCTCTTTACCTCTAGAGTGTTAAACTTTATTTCAATCTAAAAAACTTCATGAACAAATGTTTTCATCAAAACTATGAAGATAATATAGAAAAAAATTCATGAAATTGCTAATGAAATCATTCAAAATGGAGAAATAAAAAACATGACCATGCATGAGCTTAACCTATGAAGCGAGGATGAGAGTAGTGTATAAAAAAATTTACTAGTAAGGAAGTTTTTTATTTGATACACAAGGCCATAAAATTTATTTTTTAAATATTTTGTTGAAATAGCCCTTTAAAATATGTTGTTAAAATAGCCCTATGAAAATTGCCACTTCCTTTTTGATATATGACCATTTGTGGTATATCCGAATGGTTAATCTAGCCTTCACTTGCCATTATTTTTTTATGCTCAACCATTGAAACATGTTGTTGAAATAGCCCTTAAAAACTGCCACTTCCTTACATGCAATGAAATCGTTATGAATAATTGGAGAAAAACTTTGGTACATGGAAAAAGATTGCACCAACATGAATTATTGATAGAACATCAAAGTGAATGCTTAGAGATAAAATAAATCACAATTTTTTAGAAAAAAAACAAGAATAAAGTTCATTGTAAACTAATGTATAGAATTAAGTTTTTACAAATTATTTAATGTATTGTTTCATTACTATGATGATTTAGCTCACACTTAGCTCTAAAGTAACCCATTTGCTACTAGGACCAAATAATGAAATTGAATAACATCATTTAGTGGGATTAAATTAACAATAAAAACAACATGAAAATTAAAATAGGACTGAAGAATTGATAAAAATTAAATTAAATTAATGCATTTGTACCTCATTTATCTGTATTATTCATAAATTATCAATATTCGTGAAACGCCTAGATTGTCTTTTATTCATAAGTAGAAAATTTTCCATTACACGTATGGAATGATATTTAGTCATGTTAATATTACCATTAAACCCCTTTTCTACCTTGAGAAATACATCCATATGGAAAAATTGAAACCACAACAAAAAACAATATTATTTTAACTTTTAATTGAATTAATTTTTGCACTTTGATTTTTTTGTTTTAATGTTGATAATATTATTTTATTCCTTTTAAAAATTATTTAGGTCCCTTTGATGTTTCAGTTTGATTGAAAGTCTTACACGATACAATTGAAAGATAATTAGTGATCTTCAATATAATAAATAGGGGTAAAATTGTTTTTCAAAGGGATTATGAAATATTTCCATGCATTTAATGTTGCATTGTTGCATGATTCATTTGTTTTATGAAGACATCTTCGAAGTAAGTAGCCATTTATAAGTTTGCTAAGTTCTTTGAATGTTTGATTTTTTAGAGATTGCATCCCCTTGTCTTCATTTCATCGTTCAGCTTTCGTTGTGACCAAAGATTTATGTTTGATTTGTTTGTCAATTGAATATTTCAAGTACTTTTGGGTTTGTAGATGCTCTCGAAAACTGGGAGAAGGGCAGAACGTGTTACTTTCTCGTAGACCACGCCATATACGACGCATTTCACCTGATTGGCCAGGAAAGTCGGATGTTCTGAGGAAATAACCATTTCTGTTCGTATCGACAATCGCGTGTCGCCCCCACCCGTTACCCGGGCGAAGGTAGTGTCAGGAGGCAGGCTACAGGCGGCGCCAGCCGTCGAGGTCTTTCCGGCAAGCGGGATCTTCCCCGACGACAGGACGACCGTGGCTGCTCCCCTCGTATTTCACAAGTTATTCGAATGTCAGTTTTTTGTTGCGGAATGTCACATTCAACATTGGTTTGACCACTGAAGGGAGTGCTTTTCCTATGCTTGGTGTCGGCTCATGTATGGAAGGCATATTTCCGAAAATGTGGAAGTTCGCTCGTCCCGCCGGCTGCTGTCTTAGTGTCTCCGGTCGGGTGAGCCACGATCTCGACACCGCGTGTTTCCGAAATTGCCACTGCAGTCGCAGTCACGGTTCGGCGTTCCCGCCCCAGCGTTGTCTGAGACACTGGTGGTTCAACATTGTTGCTGCAGTGGCAGACAATCGTCTGCTTGGGCGACAAGCGGCACCCCTAAGCAACATGTTGGAGTCGGAGCAGTGGCCATGCCATCTTGAAAGCATCGTTACCATCCAGAGTTTTAAGGCCCTGCTCATGCGTGATGATGGCCTGGGCACCCAGTTGCGCATCACGGACTGTTGTTTTGTGATTGTGTATGCTGGCGAGCATGTGCTGCTCCAGATCGGCCAGGACTGTTGCTTGCAGCAGACAGAGCAACAACGGCGACACCGGTGACCAGTTGGTCTCCAGCCGCGCTCGAATTGGATCTTTGTCGGTCGCAGGGCCAGTGCGGATCGGAGGCTTAGCGAGGCACTTATCAAACTTAGGCTTTGCTGGAAAAAAATACTAAATGCATCTCAGGCGAGTGTAAGGGTTCGTCGCAGGCGTCTTGGCCCAAGGACAGGTCGACTCCGTACCGCCCAAGGTCAATACTTAAGTACTCCATAGTCGTTACGTAGGTACATTTCCTTCAAGCACTCTCACTATCCAACTCATCCCGGAAAGATGGCGACATATTCGTTGACCTCTAGCATTATCATCCTCTTGCTGGCGTTCGCCGCAGTAGCAGACAGCACTCCATCAAACAGTACGTACTGTTGCCGTCTGAAGTCTCCAATCCAGTCACGTGGACACTGACGAATACTTTCTAGGGGCCTCCCTACTATCTCTCAAAGCCCTCCTCGATGCCTTCCTTCCAGAGGCCACTGCGGCCACTTCACGTTTGCGGTCTTTCTCCTATACCTGTCTAGGTCGTACCCGGAATAAGGCGGTGAATGCATTTTGTGGGGGAAGTAACGTGTTCTTCCGCTCATCTATTCATGCTCTCCTTTTCATTTGTGCCATTGCAGATGTCGATGGGACGGAAGGCTCGCTTGCACTATCTGTAGATTCGGATGAACAGTTTGGCCTATCCAGGCGGATGTTGAAAAGCAACAAGAAGAAGAAGTCGAAGAAGGGGAAGAAGTCGTCTTCTTCCAAGAAGGGTAAGAAAAGTTCAAAGAAGAGCCCCAAGAAGAGCCCTAAGAAATCGCCGAAGAAGTCCCCCAAGAAATCCCCGAAGAAGTCGCCAAAGAAATCTCCGAAAAAGTCCCCGAAAAAGTCCCCGAAGCCCCCCAAGTCTCCCAAAAGGTCCCCACCACCGCCTGAAGACAGTGGAAATGTCATCGTGGACCCGCCAGCTGAGGACGTTTCCCCGCCAGCTGAGGACGTTTCCCCCCCAGACGTAGAGACTCCCTCGTCCCCAACCGACGAAGATACGGCTGACACCCTGCCTGTAGAGACGCCTGAGGCTCCTTCTGATCCCCCAACGGAGGGTGGCAATACCGAGGAGATTCCAGCCGAGCCCACTCCTGAGGCCCCGGCAGAGGGTGGTGAGACTGAGGAAATTCCTGCGGAGGGAGATCCCGCCGAGGGATCTTTCGACAGTGGTGATTTCTCTGAGGCAGGAACCGAGGAACCCGCACCCGAGGAGTCTGTACCCGAGGAAGGTGCCGACGACGGTGGGTTCGTGGACCCAACCTCTGCATTCTTCCCTTGAGCAGGAACCAGATCCAAATCCTGACGAGCTGCGTAGTTTAGGTTTAGTTTCTGTTCATCAAATAAGTGAACTCTACATTGTCTGTTGCGGCTGTTGAAACGTGTCTTATCTTTGTTGACGTTGACTGGTCACTTGCTCACCATTTGTCGAACATACATTCCCCCTTCGGTATATGGTGTGGCTGCCACCGTATGAATTTGAGTTCTAGTTACGCATGGAATGCACACGTAGTTCGTGGGTTTTTCTCTCAATCCTTACTTCGTCGGTAAACAACAGCAGAAAAACTTTGTTTTTTTCCTGGATATTAGTTCACTGGCAATAAGGCAGTCACACTACTCATGTATAGATGTATACATGAGTTTGAATTATCCTAGACCCAATTAGAGTCTAGGACAACTTTTGACATCGCAAAGCTGATGTTATGCGCTACGGCGAAGTACATTAGTCATGTTTGGCCAGCAATTGCCCCTTATGCGGTGTAACACCAAATGTGGAAGTCAACTACACTTCTCACTTTGTAGCAGCCAAATGTGTCACCATGACTCGCCTCCACCTCTTCACCAAGGCTTCGAGAGAAAAACATCGGGACAATATTTTAAACTCTCACAAATCCGGGGCTGGTCCCTTGCCTTTGCTGCGACCCTGGACATCCTCAGAAGGGCGTCCTCCCCCCATTTGCATGTTGTGATTTATGATTTTTGTCGACTTGTCCAGAATCTGTGACCACGTGGTGTCCATGCCCGTGCAAATCCTTGATAGTGACCACGTGGTGTCCATGCGCGTGCAACACTGGTACAACCACATAGTGGGTGACACAGACAGATGAGACGCAAACGTACATCCCACACTCAACCACTGTCACGCACGGGGCGAAGCCCAACAGAACGAATGACCACCAGGAACTTTCCGCGGGCAAGTGCCTTTGTCAAGAAATCAGTATGCTGCAAATCGGTGCCAACCCACATGATGGAGATCACGCGTCGCTCCATCAGATCACGAAAGAAGTGATGCTCAACCGCAATGTGCTTTGTGCGAGCATGAAAAACACGAGAGTTTTCCGCAATGACGAGAGCACTCTGGTTGTCGCAACGCAGCACAATGGCGGGTACTGACTGCCCAAGCTCAAGAAACAAACATTGCAGCCAAACTGCCTCAGCAGCCCCTGCCCCCAAAGCCACATACTCTGCCTCCGACGAGCTACGTGCAATGCAACCCTGCTTCTCGCTTCGCCAAGACAAAGCGGTACCACCGAGCAGAAACACGTAGCCAGTGCGACTGCGCACGTCAGGGCTCCAAGCCCAGTCGCTGTCAGTGTAGCCGTCAAGGACCACCGAACACTGCCGACGAAAGCAGAGTCCGAGATACGGCGTGGAGACCACGTACCGTACCACTCGCACAGCCGCGTGAAGAGCTCTCGCACGTGGAGCCTGCGAGAACTGAGCAAAGANCTGCTTCTCGCTTCGCCAAGACAAAGCGGTACCACCGAGCAGAAACACGTAGCCAGTGCGACTGCGCACGTCAGGGCTCCAAGCCCAGTCGCTGTCAGTGTAGCCGTCAAGGACCACCGAACACTGCCGACGAAAGCAGAGTCCGAGATACGGCGTGGAGACCACGTACCGTACCACTCGCACAGCCGCGTGAAGAGCTCTCGCACGTGGAGCCTGCGAGAACTGAGCAAAGAGGTTGACGGCGAACGCGATGTCGGGACGCGTGGTAGTGGCCAGGTACATCAAAGATTCGATAAGACGGAGGTACAAGGTCACGTCCACTGTCTCCCCCAGCTGTGTAGGGTCATCCGCCTTCAGAGCATCCTGCCCATCAGGTGTGAGAGGTGTGGAAGCAGTGGGCACTACACCAAGAAGATCGCTAAAGCGCTCCCCCACGACTCGTGCGTATCGGGCCTGATGCAGCAACAGTGTCCGTTGTGTGCGATCTCGCACGATCTCCATACCAAGAAACACCGATGCAGGACCGAGGTCCTTCATCCTGTAGGCGGTCTGCAGGACAGCATTGGCCTCCTTCACAGCCTCCAGGGACGGAGACGTGATCAGAAGGTCATCAACATAGACAAAAATGGCGGTGAACCGCTCGGGTGTCGGTAGGATGAAGAGTGAGGGGTCTGCCTCGCTCTGTACGTACCCTGCGCGAGTCAAGGTGCCAGTGATCTCCCGGTTCCAACACCGTGGTGACTGCTTGAGGCCGTACAAGGACTTGCGCAAGCGCCAAACCTTGTCACCGTCCTCAAAGCCTGGTGGCTGAGCCACGTAGATCTCCTCATCCAAAGAGCCATGGAGGAACGCGTTGTTCACATCCATCTGGTGTAGTTCCCAGTCATGCTGAGCCACTACGCCGAACAGGGCTCGAGCTGAGGTCATGCGGCCGACAGGGGCAAAGGTGTCAGTGTAATCAACTCCCTCAATCTGAGAGAACCCCTTGACGACCAGGCGGGCCTTGTAGCATTCCAGTGAGCCATCCGGCTTCACCTTCTTGCGAAAGACCCACTCGACCTTAATCGCCTTCCTCCCAGGGGGAAGGTCGACCAGCTCGTAGACTCTGTGCTCTCGGATAGGGCGAAGCTCATCCTCGCAAGCAGCTCACCAGTAATGAGCATCCTGCGATGCGAAAACCTCCCTCAATGTGCTCGGGTCTGGTGCCATAGAGGGGGAACTCTGCGTGGCAAGTGCACACGCCTCAGTGTCAGGCCTGAAGGCCACGAGGTCAGCCGCTGCGTCACACGCGATATGGAACTCGCGAGTGACCAGGTCGTGCCCTATGGGGCACGCTGGGTGTACCTCTGAAAGCTCAGTGCGGACACTTAGGCGTAAGGCCTTCGTACCTGGATCACCGCTTGCGATGCTGCGAGAGGAACGCCTGGGTCCGAGACCCGACGCTCGCTGAGCTCCGGAATCCAGTGGTCAAAGGGGACCACAGGACTCACGGGAGTAACCGGAGGTAGAGGGATGCACCTCAGGTTGAGGAAAGGGTACGACCATAGGGACAGGTACGACCACAGCTGGTGAGGGCTGAGACGAGGCAGCGGGAGATGCCGTGCGAGGAAAAGTGGGTGTGGGGGACACTGAGCTGGGGGTGACAGCGGGCAAGGCTGGCCCGGACACTGAGACAGGAGTGTCAGCCGACGTAGGGACAGGAGTGGGCTGGGCTGAGTCAGACGCCGGAGCAGGGGTGCCTGTGGACACAGGTGGTGATGCAGGGGGAGGCGTGAGAGCAGCGGTACCTGTGGGGCGTGAAACAGGCTGAGCAGGCGGGATCTCTGGACCAACGGCAATGATAGCCGGATCATCAAGTGCTGGAGATTGAGAGGGGACTCGAGCGGACACATCAGCCTCATGGGACATGGTCGCTGGCGGAGAAGTCTCCCCCATCCGCCGAGGACCCTCACAGGAAGGGACATGAGATGCAGAAAGGGCTGTGATCGAAGTCAGGTCACGGTATGTGAGAGACTAAAAAAACAGAGGTCACGGGACTCAATGACACGACGGCGAGTGGGGTCCCAAAAGCGCCAGGCCTTCGACCGCGGGGAGATGCCGATGAAGGCACACAAGCGACCCCGAGGGGAGACCTTGGATCCCTGCTGGTCCTCGGTGTACCACACGGAGGCCAGGGAACCCCAGACGCGTGCGAGACGAAGATCAGCACGGTGGCCAAACCAGAGCTTGTACGGTGTAACATGATCCGGAAGCGGACCATGCGGGAGGCGGTTCCAGACCCACGTCATGTAGGCAAAGCCCTCGAAGGCGAAGGACTCCCGGAGACCGCACTCAAATCGCATGGCGCGGACCGCATCCTCCATGGTGCGGTTCCAGCGCTCAGAGACACTGTTCTGCTGTGGAGTAGCAGGAGCGGAGACCTGGTGAAAAATGCCGTGCTCAGCAAAGAAGGAGTCCATCTCACCGAGGAACTCGCCGCCGCGATCCGAGTGAAAGGTATGTAGCGTGTGGCACACTGACGCTCAGCCATCATGAGCTAGAGCCAAACCGCAAGGGCGGCGTCGCTCTTCTGACGCAGACTGTAGACCCACCGCATCCGGGTGAAGTCATCAGTCAGCGTCAGAACATACCGGCCCCTCTCGGACAGGGACTCGACCGGGAGAGGACCAAGCAGGTCCGAGTGGACCAACTCGAGTGGCCTCAGTGCTCGTGAACGCGAATCAGGGTAAGTGCACCGGTGCATCTTTCCCTGAGTGCAAAAAAGGCAGTCGGTCTTGGGTGGCTTCTCGAAAGAAGCCACGTCAAGGCCAAGAGCGGGCTGTGTCCGTATGAGCTTCGACACAGTGTCGGAGCCCACATGACTCAGACGTCGGTGAAGCAAACTCTGGTGTTCTGGGGATAGAACACCAGTGACAAAAACTCGCCCAGAGGGAGGGGGAGAGTAAGGGGAGGATGGCCGAGCAATGCGGTACAAATCATCTACGACTGAAGCACGCAGGACAATGCTACGGGTGTCAAGAGCAGTCACCGTCGCTGAGTCAATAGTGTGCTCAACGGAGAGGCCCATCAGAGTGCAGGAATGCACAGACAACAGACTGAGCTCAAGATCAGGCACACACAGCACGTCAAAGAGATACAGGGGGCCAGACGGACCATCAAAGCATACAACCCCAACACCGTGGACCGGTAAGGACTGACCAGAGTCTGTATGGACAGAACGGACAGTCGTGACAGGACCAAGTACCACAAAGTTACTACGACGACACGTCATGTGGTGGGTGGCACCGGAATCGATGATCCAAGTGCCACCAGAGTCATGACTGGTGGACGTCACTGTACAACGAGCAATAGAATACTCGGCATCAGAGGGACTTTGAGCCGTCAGTGTGAAGGAACGACGTACATCACGAAGGTGAGACTCATGAATCCAGTCAGTGCAGTCAGGCCCATCATCATCACATGCGGACTGTGCGCCCCCACACGCGTCATCACGAGTCATGAGGACGGACGAACAAGCAATCTGTGACCCACTCGACGATGACAACACACTCGCACCTCCCTGAAAGCGAAGCGCCAGAAGATGACGAAGCTCGGTGATCGTGCGGTCACGTGGGTCTGGAGCACTGTTGGTCGCTGGCGGGGAGGCATGAACAGCTGCAGTCGTGGTTGCCGCGTGTCCAGAGGAGTGTGCGGGCGATGTGCCGGGCGCGGTGCGGGCAGCATGGGCAGCCTGAAGTCCGCGAGTGATGCGCTCCCAGTCGAGCGGCTGCTGGCACTCGGTGTAGCGATGGGCACCTCCACAGTTGTAGCAGTGCACGGAACGGCCACTGCTAGCACTGGATGACGACTGCTGCTGACCCGATCCGCGCTTCCTATTCTTCTTTTTCCCCTGGGCAGCTGCTACAACGCCTGGCGTCTGCGTGGGTGTAGACGGGGTCGAAGAGGAGGAGGAAGATGAGGTCGTGATGGAGGTAGATGAGGGTGACTGTAGGAGGGAAGATGGTGGTGAGGCGAAGACTACTGCAGCGAGGTAAGTCTCCTGATGTGCTACTGTTGCCTCGCGGGCCGACGTCACCTGGAGGAAAAGCTGATGGGCCCAAGGGAGCAGCTACAGGGTGGCTGAGAAAGGCTTGAGAGCAGCGTCGCTGTACTGTGTGAAGATGTTGGTGTACTCCAGGCGAACTCCGAGCATGATTGTCCGAAGTGCCCACAGCTGTGTGCCCCCTGAGGTCCCCAGACACGTGTAAATACGCATGGCGCGTCGCTAGTAATCCGCCGCAGGCTACGCTGGTCCCTTACGGAGCGAGTGGAAAGCACGAATGTGTGACGCACGCGTAGCGTGCATCTCTGCGGCCAGTAGGGACAACGCCAGATCCCAGCCTCCACGAGGATCAGCTCCGGAGCCTGTGCCAGCCTCGCCGAGGAAGGGGCGGAATTCGACAACAGTCTCGCGTGGCATGGCGTAGAGAAATCCTCGCATGGTCCGGGCTGCTATCAGCACCTGTGCTAGATCTGTAGACTGGTATGGGCTGTGGTAGTAAGGCCCCACTCCCTCGAAAGTGGCCCACACCTGAAACAGGATCTCCCAGCAGTCAAATCCATCCTTGCTGATGTACCGTGGAGGTGGTGCCTCAAAGTCCTTTGGCTGTCGCTCCGTGGGGAGAGCAACCGCAGGCTGAGGAGGGCGAGAGACAGGGAAAGCTCCTGGAAGGGGGTGATCACCGGGGAAGTCAGGTGACGGTCGTATCGGGGACACGGGTGGAGGTTGGATACCTGTCTGCAGCTGACGGAGGCGCCCCTGTAGAAGACGAATCTCCCGCTCCTGGGAGTCATCCTCGAAGCCTGGCATGAATGGCTCGTCATCAAGGAGGTCTGCAGGAGGTGGAGAAACCACACCAGGAGGTGAAGCAGGCGGAGCACCTGTCACGGGCACCTAGGTCGAGTGCTGGGTGGAGGCCGCAACGCCGTCAGCTCCCTCAGAAGTCCGCGAAGGAGCCGTGGACTGAGCACGCAGGAGCTCAGTCAGCGTGCGGATCTCGTCAGTCTGCTCTCGCTGCAGACGACGCATCTCCTCCTGCTGGCTGCGTAGGTCCGCAATGGCCTGCGAGCGAGGGCTCAATACCTCTGAAGAGGAGGAGGGATCACCTGGTCCCTTGTCCTTGTCGTCGGGCGAACTCATGTCGCCGCTCACTATGGGACGATAGGTCAAGTTTGCCTGATTTCAAAACAGTTTGTGTTTCTCGAGGAGTTGAAACGCTGGCAATGTTTGACTTTCCGGGTGAAAATTTGGCTGTGTAATGCTGATGTCAGCAAGTGGTTGCTGACGTCAGCACGACCTGATGACGTCAGCAATCAACAATGCTGACGTCAGCTCGTCCCCTCCTTTTTTTTTCTTGTCACGGTTCTGCCGCGTGTGGAGCCGCCTCGTGGTGGCGCGCTGTAGCTCCGCGACAGCTTCCGCCCAGCTGCTGCTGTAGCTATGCTATCAGCTGCAGCAGCAGCTGCGTAGCTGCGTGTGCACCGGTGGCAGGAGCGGCTGCGCTGCTGCTGCTGCTGCTGCGCGCACGGCGGTTGCTGCTGCGCGCTGCAGCTGCTGCTGGCTGCCGCCGCCGCGCGCTGCTGCTGGCTGCCGCCGCTACGCGCTACTGCTGCTGCCATTGCTGCGCTGCTACTGTCGCCGCGACTGCCGCTGCTGCTGCTGTGCCGCTGCCGCTGCTGCGCTGCTGCTGCTGATGCTGCTGCTGTGCTGCTGCTGCCGCCGCTACTGCCACGCTGCTGCTGCAGCCGCTGCTGCTGCACTGCTGCTGCGCTGTTGCGGCCGCCGCCTCTGCTGCTGCTGCTCTGCTGCTGCGGCTGTGGGAGGGCGGCTGCACGCACTGCGGCGGCCACTTACCTCTGCGTGGCGGTAGACGCCGCTGCTGGTGCCTCTACAACTGCGATCTCACGTGGTGGGGGGAGTACGTTGACGGCGACCGGCCGTCTCCAACAGATCCCAGAAGACTCTGCTGCAGCGGTTACTCTCACTACTGCTACTCTACTGCGTCTCTGCTGCGCAGCTCAGTGAGAACTGTCTCACTGCTCTTATACCATGAGAAAGTGCGTAGAAGCTTCCTAGCAACACAGCCGCTGACCGGGTGTCAGTGCCTGGTGAGACGGTGACGACAGTCACAGGTCGTACACACAACGGCAAGGGTTGGGCTAGGAGACACAAAGACACAGTGTCAGAATGCTTCAATATAGCATATGCAGAGAGAGAGTGACAACTGACAGGTCCAAGGCATAAATACCTGCCGCGGCGCACGGCGGGTGTCGCACACGGCAGTCCAAGAGCTGTCCTAAAACCGGCCCAAAACCACTGTTTTGGCCGTAACTCTGCGCACACATGTCAGAATCCTACGCCGTCTGATCTTAGACGTGCAGAATCAAAAGACGCACACAGCGACTGGTCACATGCATGCATCCATTGACTGACAGTGAGCATACAATGCAAAAACATGCAAATGGGCCTCACGGCCAGTCCGCCGAAAGGCGCGTGCAAGACGTAGAAGGCACAGCAAAGAGTCCTGGTGACGTCTGGGGCTCTGGAACAGTGGTCGGTCAGCTCCAAGCGGGTGGTCCGCCGCCTGTCGTTGCGCCGGTGTCACCAGGGCCGCCTGCCTCAGGGATCTGCACGAGTATGGACACGGCCGAGTGGTCACAGTAAACTGTACAGGAACGGCACAAAGCACAACACATGGGACCTCCTGCAGTTTTTTCTACAGCGAGTCGGAGTTTATCGGTGGACTGGCCGTGGGCCCGATTTGCATGTTTTTCCATTGTGTGTCCACCATTTGATGCTGGATATATGCATGTGGTGAGTCCTAGCGTCCAACTTGCGAGTCTACATGTCTAGGTTCAAACGGTGTAGTGTTCTGACATGTGTAAACTGAGTTACGGCCAAACAGTGGTTTTGGGCCGATTTTAGGACAGACCTCGTGCTGCCGCGTGCAACGGGGCATGTACTTTGCTAAAAATGGATTTGTCATTAGTCATTTCTCATTGCAAATGCTATTGAAGCATTCTCACACTTTGCCTTGTGTCCCCTAGCCAGACCGTTTCCATTGTGTGTACAATATGTAATTGTCGTCACTGTCTGACGAGGCACTGGCACTTAGTCAACGGTTGTGTCCCTAGGAAGCTTCCACACATCTTCTCATGATATCTGAGTGGTGAGACAATTCTCATCAAACAATGTTGGTTTCTGTGGCTTCCATCCGTTTGTCGCGCGCGGCCGGCCCGATGTGGCTCGCACGGGGTCCTTGGCCTGTGGGCGGGCGGACG
>SZWC01006467.1:65258-101563 GCA_023375785.1 Penium margaritaceum
CCCTAGGAAGCTTCCACACATCTTCTCATGATATCTGAGTGGTGAGACAATTCTCATCAAACAATGTTGGTTTCTGTGGCTTCCATCCGTTTGTCGCGCGCGGCCGGCCCGATGTGGCTCGCACGGGGTCCTTGGCCTGTGGGCGGGCGGACGGGATGGCTTGAGGGTCAGAGACCCACAAGCATCGCGGTTTGGGCCTAGTTGGCCAAGGATTCCGTCCGTTCCGTTACACCGTCATGACTGACGCCGATCGATTATCCATCTACCCACGTCGGTGGTATATGGGAGAGGAGGGCGTGATTGTTGTGATTTGTGACATCCCTGTCGACTTGTATAGTTTACTATGACCACTCGGCCGTGTCTATACTTGTGCAGATCCCTGATGCAGACCTTGGTTGTACCGGTGCGACATCCGGTGGCGCACTACTAGCTTGGAGCTGACCGACGACCGGTCCAGAGCTCTGGACGCTACACAGGACCTCCTGCAGTTTTTCTGTAGCACGCAGGAGTTTACCGGTGGACTGGTCGTGGGCCCGATTTGCATGTTTTTGCATTGTGTGTCCACCGTTTGACCCCGGATGCATGCATATGACAACATACAGATCTTGCACTGCCGCGTGCGACACCCGTCGTGCGCTGCGACAGGTGCTTATGCCATGGACCTGTCATTTGTCATCCTTCTCTATAAATGCTATTGAAGCATTCTGACACTTTGCCTTGTGTCTCCTAGCCACACCCTTGCCGTTGTGTGCACGACTTGTGACTATCATCACCGTCTGATCAGGCATTAACGCTTAGTTGGCGGCTGTATTGCTAGGAAGCTTCCATGCATCTCCTCATGGTATCAAAGTGGTGAGACAATTCTCACCGAGCTGCGCAATAGAGACGTTGGAGAGCTGCAGCAGTGAGAGCCACCATTGCAGCAGATCCACAGGGACCCATCGATGACGACAACCGATTGTCGACGTCGCTCACCATCACCACGTGAGCCTGCAACAACAGGAGCCGCTAACGGCAATAGGCGACAGCTGTAGTAGGTTGCAGTCGCCAGCAGTTGCTGACATTGGCACATGCAGCAGTAGCAATAGTGAGCAACAGGAGTAGGAGCGCGGCGGCAGCAGCAGCAGCGGCGGCGATAGTAGCGCGCGGCTGTAGCAGCATAATAGCAGCGCATAGCGGTAGCAGCATAGTAGTAGCGCAGCAGTAGAGGTAGCAGCAGCCGCGGCAACAGCAACGCAGTAGCAACATCGGCAGCTATGCGCGGCAAGAGCAGTAGAGTGTAGCACCCACAGCACACAGCAGCAGCAACAGCGCGCAGCAGCTGCCACGGCCACGCACGTAGCCGCCAGGCGGTCGCTCCGCACGCAGCCACGCGGTCGTTACTACGGCTGACGGCGCAGCAGTAGTAGCAGCTGAGTGGAAGCTACTGCAAAGCTTCCATGCAGCTTTCGTGCGGCTACTGCGGAGCGGCTGCATGCTAGCACAGCAACTACGAAGGTTGGCACAAAACAAAGAGAGGGGAGCTGACATCAGCATTTTCCTTGCTGACGTCGGCAACTTCCTGTTGATGTCAACACTTGCCTTTGTGAAGTTTTTGGTCGTAGAGTAAAAAGTTACCTGCTTTTAAACTCCTCGAGAAACACTCACGAATCTGCAATTCAACCACGTTGACGTCCCAGCACATAATGAGCGGCGACATGGCTCCGTCTGGCGATAAGGGAAGAGGGTACTAGATCCCTCTTCTTCCTCCTCAGGGGTCATGAGCCCACGTTCGCAAGCTATTGAGGACCTGCTGAGCCAGTAGGACGAGATGCGGTGCCTGCAGCAGGAGAAGACTGACCTCATTTGTACACTCACTGAGCTTCTGCGGGGTCATTCCACGACCCTAGGACAGACCTCTGAGGGAGCGGCCACGGTCACACCCTCTACAGAGCTGTTAGCTCCAGCATCGGAGACAGGACTTGGAGTTGACCCGCCACCTCTTGATCCTTGGGACGAGGATTCAAATATGCCAAGCATGGAGGGCGACTCCCCCTAGCGCGAGATTCGTGTGCTTCAGGAGCATCTCCGCCAGCTTCAAATGAGCTCTTGGCCCCCACACACATCTCGCTTTCCCGAGACTGGATCGTCGCCTGAATTCCACCCCAGCGACTTCCCTCTTCCCGGCGTCTTTCCCTTCCCTCGTCTCTCCCAGCCTGTGGTTGCTCTCCATACGGAGCGGCAATCCAAGGACTTCGAGACATCGCCCCCACGGTATGTGAGCGAGGACGGTTTTGTGTGTTGGGAGATCCTCTTCCAGGTCTGGGCCACTTCAGAGGGTATGTGGCCCTACTACCACAGTCCGTGTCAGACTACAGACCAAGCACAGGTGGTGACAGTGGCTAGGGCGATGCGCAGACTTCTCTACGCCATGCCACACGAGACTGTTGTCGACTTCCGCTCGTTCCTTGGCGAGGCGGGCACAGGCACCGGCGCTGATGCACGTGGTGGCTAGGACCTAGCATAATCCCTACTTGCTGCAGAGATACACGCCACCCGCGCCACGCACATTCGTGCCTTTCACTCCCATTGTCAGGAGCCTGCCAAGGCTACAGCCGACAACTGGCAACGCGCCATGCGCATCTACACGCGCCTTGGGACCTTAGGAGGTACACAACTGTGGGCGCTCCGCACGATCATGCTCGGAGTTTGCTTTGAGCACACAGACATCTTCACGAGGTATAGGGACGCGGTGCTGGAGCCTTTTTTGGCCTCATTGCAGCTTCTTCCCCGGGCGCACCAGCTTTTCCTCCAGGTGACTTCCGCATTTAAGGCAACCGTGGCTCATCAACAGACCTCTATTGCTAGAGCAGTCATCGCATCACCACCAACGCCCCTCTTGCGGACTCCTTCTCCATCCTCTGCCACGTCCTCCTCCTCCCCTTCTATCCCAAATACACCAACTCAGACATAAGATGTCGCGGCAGTAGCATAGGGGAAGAAGGGGTGACGGAGGCGCGGCTCGGGCCAAGAGCAGTCATAGCAGCAACCATCATCGGGTAGTAGTAGCAGACGTTCTGTTCACTGCTACAACTGTGGAGGTGCCCATCGGTAAACCGAGTGCCTGCAGCTGTTCGACTGGGCGCGGATTACTCACGGGGTCCGGGATGCTAAGGCACTACGGTCTACGTCGAGCAGCACATCCTCCGGGCACGCTACCACCACTCCTATAGTTGTTCTCGCTTTTGCAATCGGCGACCACAGGCGACCCAGACCCACGTGACCATAGGATCGTCGAGCTCCGACACCTTCTGGCGCTTCGCTTTCAGGGAGGTGGGAGTGTGTTGTCATAGATGGGTGGTTCATTGACTGTCTGTTCCTCTGTTCTTGTGGCTCGGGATGACTCGTGTGGGGGGGAATAGTCGGCATGTGATAACGATGGGCCTGATTGTACAGATTGGATTAATGAGTCTCACCTTTGTGCCCTTCGTTGTTCCTCCCCACCTCCTGCCCAGCGTCAGTCTGAGGCCGAGTGTTCCATTGCCCGATGTACAGTGACGTCCTTTAGTCATGATTCTGGTGGCACTTGGATCATCGATTCTGGTGCCACTCATCACATGACCTGTCGTCGTAGTGATTTTTTTGTTCTCGGCTTTGTTGTGTCTATTCATTCTGGCTGCACAGGCTCTGGTCAGTCCTTGCTTGTCCAGGGTGTCGGGGTCGTATGTTTCAATGGTTTGTCTGGCCCCGTGTATGTTTCCAAGGTGCTATTTGTGCGTGACCTTGAGCTCAGTTTGCTTTCTCTACATGCGTGCACACTGATGGGAATCTCTGTGGAGCACACTGCAGAGTCCGCGACTGTGACTAACACTGACACTCGTAGCGTTGTTCCTCGTGCCTCCGTTGTGGATGACCAGTATCGTGTCTCTTGGACTTTTGCTCCTTGCTCCCCCTCACCCTTTGCTCGTGTTTTTGTCATTGGTGTTCTGTCTCCTAAGCACCAGCGATTGCTTCATCGCCGTTTGTGTCATGTAGGCTCTGACACTATGTCGAAGCTCATTCGGACATAGCCCGCCCTCGGTCTTGACGCGGCTTCTTTCGAGAAGCCGCCAAGGACCGATTGTCTCTTCTGCGTTGAAGGTAAGATGCATCATTGCACCTACCCCAACCCCCGTTCACGCGCACTTTGCCGTCTCGAGTTAGTCCATTCGGACCTTCTTGGTCCCCTTCCCGTCGAATCTACGTACTCCTCTGACCGTACCTGTGTCCGCAGGCACCCCTGCCTTTGTGCGTGGACCTGCCTCACTTGCTCCTACTATCACACCGAGCCCCGTGTGTCCCACACACACATCTCCTCGCATGGCATCACCAGCTCTCTTGCCTCAACCATCCCCAACTTCCATTGTACCTATCCTTGAGCCTGAGGTACGCCCCTCAAGCCCGGGTTACTCCCCTGAGCCTGGCGGTCACCTTTGACCATTGGACTCTGGAGCTGAGCAAGTGTCTGCTCCCGCATCCATGCACTCCGCTTGAAGCATCGCGACTGGCGATCCCGACACAAAGGCCCTAGGCCTGAGTGTCTGCACTGAGCACACAGAGGTACATCCACCGTGTCTCGTAGGGCACGACCTCATCACTCGCGAGTTTCAAATTGCTTGTGATGCAGCAGCTGAGCTTCTGGTCGTGAGACCTAGCACTGAGGCATGCGCTCTTGCCATATAGAGCTCTCCCTCTATGGCTCCTGACCCGGGCACATTGAGGGAAGCTCTCCCATCATAGGATGCTGACGCTTGGTGTGCTGCCTGCGAGGATGAGCTTCGCGCCATCCGAGAGCACAGAGTTTACGAGCTAGTTGACCTTCCACCTGGGAGGAAGGCTATTCATGTCAAGTGGGTCTTTTGCAAGAAGGTGAAGCTAGACGGCTCACTGGAATGCCACTAGGCTTGCTTGGTTGTCAAGGGGTACTCTGAGATTGAGGGCAACGATTACATTGACACCTTTGCCCCTGTCAGCCGCATGACCTCAGCTCAAGCTCTCTTCGGTGTAGTGGCTCAGCATGACTAGGAAGTGCACCATATGGATGTGAACAATGTGTTCCTCCATGACTCTCTGGATGAGGAGATTTACGTGGCTCAGCCACCCGGCTTTGAGGAAGGTGACAAGGTCGGTCGCTTGCACAAGTCCTTGTACGACCTCAAGCAGTCTCCTCGGTGTTGGTACCAGGAGATCACAGGCACCCTGACTCGTGCGTGATATGTACACTGCGAGGCAGATCCCTCTCTCTTCACCCGACGGACGCCCGAGCGATTCACCGCCATCTTGGTCTATGTTGACGACCTTCTGATCACGTCTCCTTCATTGGAAGCCGTGAAGGAGGCCAAGGCTGTCCTCTAGACTGCCTACAGGATGAAGGACCTTGGTCCTACAACGGTGTTTCTAGGCATGGAGATCGTGCGAGACCGCAGACGTCGTACTGTACTACTGCATCAGGCCTGATACGCACGTGTTGTGGGGGACTACTTCAGCGACCTCCTTGGCATAGTGCCCACAGCTTCTACACCTCTCACGCCTTATAGGCAAGATTCTCTGAAGGTGGACGATCCCACACAGCTGGGGGAAAGAGTAGATGTGACCCTGTACCTCCGTCTCATCGGATCTGTGATGTACCTGGTGACTACCACACATCCTAACATCGCATTTGCCATCAATCTTCTTGCCCAGTTTTTGCAAGCTCCACGCGCTAGAGCCCTTCACGTGGCTGTGCGAGTGGTGCGGTACGTGGTCTCCACACCGGACCTCGGACTCTGATTTTTCCGACAGTGTTCGGTGGTCCTTGATGGCTACACAAACAACGACCCGGCCTGGAGCCCAGATGGACACAGTCGCACCGGTTATGTGTTCTTGATCGGTGGGACAGCTATGTCCTGGTGCAGTGTTAAGTAGGGCTGCATTGCACGGAGCTCATCGGAGGCAGAGTACATTGCTTGGGGTGCAGGGGCTGCTGAGGCGGTATGGCTACAGCGCCTGTTCCTTGAGTTGGGCCAGCCAGTACCCGCCATTGTGCTTCGTTGCGACAACCAGAGTGCTCTTGCCATTGCGAAGAATTCTGGTGTCTTTCATGCTCGCATGAAGTACATTGCGGTTGAGCATCACTTTGTGCGTGATGTAGTGGAGCGACACGTGATCTCCGTCATTTGGGTTGGCACTGACATGCAGCGTGTTGAGTTCTTGACGAAGGCACTAGCATGTGGAAAGTTCCTGGTGGCTATTTGTTCTATTGGACTTTGCCCCTTGCGTGAGAGTGGTTGAGTGTGGGGTGTGTCTGTGCCCGTGTCACATTTGTTGTTGCACTCGTTGTTGTACTCGACTGAGTGCTGCACGTGTATGGACATGCGTACCATCGGGTCATGGGGGAGTGTTGTGATTTGTGACGTTCCTGTCGACCTGTACAGTTTAATGTGACCACTCGGCCATGTCCATTCTCGTGCAGATCCCTGATGCAGACCTTGGTGGTATCGGTGCGTCATCTGGTGGCGGACTACTAGCTTGGAGCTGACCGACGACCGTTCCAGAGCTCTGGACGCTACTCGGGACGTCCTGTAGTTTTTCTGCAACACGTATGAGTTTATTGGTGGCCTGGCCGTGGGCCCGATTTGCATGTTTTTTCACTGTGTCTCCACCGTTTGATGCCAAATGCATGCATGTGACCAGTCGTAGTGTCCGGATCCTGATCTTGCACGGCTAGGCTCAGACGACGTAGTGTTATGACATGTCTGCGCATAGTTACCCCCAAAACAGTGGTTTTGGGGCGGTTTTAGGAGAGATCTTGCACTTCCGCGTGCGACACTGGCTGTGCACCGCGGCAGGTACTTATGCCATGGACTTGTCGTTTTTCATTTCCCTTTGCAAATGCTATTGAAGCATTCAGACACTTTGCCTTGTGTCTCCTAGCTAGACCCTTGTCGTTGTGTGCACGACTTGTGACTGTCGTCACTGTCTAACCATAGTCGGCGGCCACACATCGCTAGGAAGCTTCCAAACATCTTCTCAATGACAACAAGATGGGCTTCCGTATTGTAGTGAGACTTCTCCAGCACTTACGACGGTGCTGGCGAGACACGATTGATGTGTTCCGGCAACCGTGTGGGCTTGTTGGGAGGTAGGAGAGTTTACTCAGTGGGTTGAGACCCATACACCCGGTGGACTGTACTTGGGCAATGAGGAGACCCGATGGTTGTAATGAAGCTTCCAATGTTTGAAAAGCCATTATGGATGTCTAGATGTTGATATCAAGATTTTCTAGCACTGCTCGTTTTTTCTCGGTGGTCGAGACTTGTGACTGTTGTCACCGTTTGAGCAGGCACTGACGCCTAATGTGCGACTTTGTTGCTAGGAAGCTTCCATGCATTTTCACATGGTATGAGAGCGGTGAGATAGATCTCGCCGAGGTGTGCAGCAGAGACGAAGGAAATCAGCAGCAGTAGTGAGCATCACCGCTGCTGCCAATCCACAAGGACCTGTCAACGTCACCTGACTGCTGGCGATGTCACCCACTTTCAGCACGTGAGAGTGCATCAGCAGCAACTGTTAGTAGCATCAGGCGACAGCTGCAGCAGGTGGCAGCTGCTAGTTGGTACTGACATTGGCGCTAGCAGCGGCGGCAGTTGGCCGTAGCCATAGTAGGTGGCAGCAAGCAACAACAGTGCGCAACAGGTGTAGCATGCAGCAGCGCTACGTAGTGGGAGCAGGCAGCAGCCGTAGCACGCTACCGGTAGCAGCAAGAGCAGCAGGAGCAAGCAACAGCATGCAAGAGTAGTAGGAGGAGCAACGAGCAGCAGTAGCAGCAGTGCGATAGTGCGCAACAGCAGTAGCGCGGCAGTGCGCAACAGCAGTAGCACACAACTAGAGCAGCGCGCAATAGCGCCGTGGCACAGTAGTAGCGTGCAGCTACAACCATAGCTGCGCAAGTGGCTACACTGTTGCTGTTGCAGGCGTAGGCTGAATAGGGGCAGCAGCCAAGCAGAAGCTGGTGCAACGCTTTTGCGTAGCTTCCGCGCAGCTTCTACGTGGCTTTCGCGAAGCAGTCACCAAACTTGCACAAGAATTGTCAACCAAAAGAATGAAAAAAATGTGCTGAAATCATTAAACCCCTGATGAAGAAAAACCCTGCTGATGTCAGCACGTGCCTTAGTCAAGTTTTGGGGTCGGGAAGAAAGAAAATCCCAGCGTTTCAATGCTTTGAGAACCGCTGACGGTTCTGAAATCTGACCGTTTAAATGTCACGGTCCATACTGCGCGCCGACATCGCTTCGACCGCTGACAAGGACAAAGGACCACTAGATCCCTCCTCCTCCTTCTCAGGGGTCTATAGCCCATGTGCGCAGGCCGTTGCAGACTTGCGGAGTCAGCAGGATGAGATACGTTCTTAGTAGTAGTAACAGAACGATGCCATCTATGTGCTCACGAATCTCTTTGTGGTCAGATCACGGCCCAAGAGCAAACATCGGGGGGAGTCGGCGGTGCCATACCTTCTGCACAGCAGTGGGCATCTACACTAAGGAGAGAAGCACGACAGGACTTGCCACTTTTAGATCCTTTAGATGAGGACCCTGGCATGCCAGGTATGGAGGATGACACGCATGAGAGGGAGATTCCTGAGCTTCAAGAGCGTCTCCATCAGCTTTAGACACGCTCCGACTCCATATTCCCGGACACCCGATCCTCGCTTCATCCCTAGTTGGCAACTTTTCTCGTCCCGGTGTCTTCCCCATCCCACGTCTCTCTCAACCTGTGGTTGCTCTCCCCACGGAGCGGCAACCCAAGGACTTTGAGACACTGCCTCCACGCTATGTTAGCAAGGACGTCTTTGACTGCTAGGAGACTTGCTTCCAAGTGTGGGCCACTTGAGAGGGAGTGTGGCCCTACTATCACGGTCCGTATCAGGTTACAGATTGTGCTTAGGTGCTGATTGCGGCTCGGGCGATGCGCGGACTCCTTTACGCCATGCCGTGCGAGACTGTCATGGATTTTTGCCCTTTCCTTGGAGAGGCCGGCATGGGTGGTGGTGCTGATCCACATGGAGGCTCCGATGTGGCACTATCCCTAGTTGTTGTAGAGATGCATGCCACTTGGGCAGCTCACATTCGTGCTTTCTACTCCCTACGTCACGGATCTGCCGAGTCCACAACTGATTACTGGCGGTGTGCCATGCGCATCTATACGCGCCTTGGAACTTTAGGAGGTACACAGCTCTTGGCGCTTCGCACACTCATGATCGGAGTCTATCTTGAGTACGCAGAAATCTTTTTGGTGTAAAGAGATGCCGTGCTCAAGCGCTTATCCACCTCTCTTCAGCTTCTTCCTTGGGCGCATGAGGTCTTCCTCCAGATGACCTACGTCCGCGGGGCAGCCGTTGCCCATCAGGAGAGTTTCCTTGCTATAGCGGTCATCGCGTCGGCTCTGACCCCCTTCTTGCGGACCAATTCTTCATCCTTTGGCACACCCTCCTCTTCCCCTTCCACCCCGGCTACCTCGAGTCAGATGCAAGGTGTGGCAGCCGCGACACAGGGGAAGAAGGGTAAGAAGAGGTGTGGTTGGGGCTCGCAACAATCGCATCAGCAACAGTTATCGGGCGGTAGAAGTGGACGTACTGTCCACTACTACAACTGTTGAGGCACTCATCGCTACACGGAGTGCCAGAAGCCACTGGATGGGGTACGAATCACTCGCGTTCTTTAGGCTGCACATGCATAGCGGGCTGCGTCGAGCAGCACAGCTTCCGGTTGTGTGGCGACCACGACTGCAACAGTTCTCGCTTCCCCACCGACAAGCGGTGGCGACCCGGACCCGCGTGACCGCACCATCGCTCCTTCGTCACTTCGTGGCATTTCACTTTCAAGGAGGTACGAGTGTGTTGTCACTGCTGGGTGGTTCACAGACTGTTTGGTTGTTTGTTGATGTTGTCGTGATGACTCGTGTGGGTGGGCATAGCTGGCACGTGATGATGATGGGCCTTGCATTATCGATTGGATTTCAATGTCTCACCTCTGTGGCCTTTGTTCCTCCTCCTCATCTTTTGCTCAGTGCCCATCTGAGGTTGAGTGTTCCATTGCCTGTTGTACAGTGACGTCCTCCGGTCGTGATCGAGGTGGCACTTGGATCGTCGATTCTGGTGCTACTCATCACATGACCTGCCATCATAGTGATTTTGTTGTTCTCGATCGTGTTGCGTTCGTTCGCTCTGTTTGCACATGCACTGGTGAGTCCTTGCCGGTCTAGGGCATTGGGATTGTGTGCTTCGATGGTCTGTCTGGCCCCCTGTATCTTTTTGATGTGCTTTTTGTGCCTGAACTTGAGCTCAAGTTGCTTTTTGTACGTGTTTGCACACTGATGGGAATCTCTACGGAGCACACTGCATGTTTCGCGATTGAGAAAGCTTTTAATACTCGCACTATTGCTCTTCGTGCTTCTGTTGTGGATGATCTATTCCATGTTTCTCGGATTTCTTTTTCTTCTTGCTCCCCCTATCATCTTGCTTGTGTGTTTGTCATTGGTGTTCTGTCTATTGAGCACCAACGAGTGGTGCAACATCGCCTATGTCATGTGGGCTCCGACACTATGTCAAAGGTCATTCGGACACAGCCTGCATTCGCTCTTGATTCGACTTCTTTTGAAAAGCCACCCAAGCCCAATTGTCTATTCTGTGCTCAGGATAAGATGAATTGTTGCACCTATCTTGATTCCCATTCCCGTGCACTTCGCCCTCTTGAGTTGGTCCATTCATCTTCCCGGTCCTCTTCCTGTTGAGTCTCTGTCCGATCGGGACCGATACGTCCTCAATGTGACTGATGACTTCACCCGGATGTAGTGGGTCTACAGTATGCACAAGTAGAGTGACGCCGCTCTTGTAGTATGCCTATGGCTAGTGATGGCTAAGCGTGAGTCTCGCTTCACTCTGTATACCTTTCGTTTGGATTGCAACGACGATTTTCTTGGCGAGATGGATAGTTTCTTTGCTAAAAAAAGGATTTCTCACCAGGCCTCAGCTCCTCTTACTCCTCAACAGAACGGTGTCGCTTAGCACTGGAACTGTACCATGGAGGATGCGGTTCGCGCTATGCAGTCTGAGTGCAATCTCTTTGAGTCCTTCGTCTTTGAAGGATTCACCTACATGACGTGGGTCTGAAATCGCCTTTTGCACGGTCTTCTTCCAGACCACGTTACACCGTACGAGCTGTGGTTTGGCCATCCTGCTGACCTGCGTCTCGCTTGTGTCTGGGGATCCTTGGTTTCTGTATGGTACACCCAGGACCAGCAGGAGTCCAAGGTCTCGCCACGGGGTTACTTGTGTGCCTTCGTGGACATCTCCTCGCGGTCAAAGGCCTGGCGTTTTTGGGACCTCGTTTGTCATTTCATAATTGAGTCTCGCAACGTGCTGTTCTTTGAGTCTCTCACCTACTTGGATCTAACCTTGATCACGTCGCTCTCTGTCACGCATGTTCCTATGTGTGAGGCTTCTCAGTGGATGGGGGAGTCAATGCCTGCGAGCACCTGTCGCCCGGCTGTTGTGTCCGTTTGAGCCCCCTCCATTTCTCCGTCTGTGGCTCTCGATGACCCAGTGATCATCACTGTCCGCCCAAAGATCTCTTCAGCACAGTCGGTCACTACCCTTGTTCCCCTGCATCCCAAAGGTACTCATGATTCTATACCTGGGTCCACTAGAACTCGTGCATCTGTGCGTGGTCCTGCCTCGACTCAGGCCTCTTACTGTCCCACCCAGTCCTGTTTCTCCCACACACGCATCTCCTCACAATGCATCACCTGCTCCTTTGCCAAAGTCCTCACCAGCTATGGTCGTACCTGTCTCTGAGCCTGAGGCGAGCCCCTTGAGCCGAGGTTACTCGCGTGAGCCTGGCGGTTGTCTTTGACCATTCGTGTCTGGATTTTAGCGACCGTTAGACCTCGCACCCAGGCACTCCACTCATAGCATCGCGAGTTGTGATCCCGGCAGAAAGGCCCTAGGCCTGAGTGATCGCACTGATCACACAAAGGTACATCCAACGTGCCATGTAGGGCACGATTTTGTCACTCGCGATTTGCACATCGCTTGTGATGTAGCAGCTGACCTCGTGGTCATCTGGCCCAACACTGAGGCGTGTGCACTTACCACTGAGAGCTCTCCCTCTATGGTGCCTGATCCAGGCATACTAAGGGAATCTCTCACATCAAAAGATGCAGACGCCTGGCACGCTACCTGCGAGGATGAGCTTCCCACCATATGAGAGCATGAAGTTTACGAGCTAGTAGACCTTCGACCTTGGTGGACTACTATTCAGGTCAAATAGGTCCTTCACAAGAAAGTTAAGCCGGATAGCTCACTGGAATAAATCAAGGCTCGCTAGGTCTTCAAGGGGTACTCTCAGATTGAGGGCATCGATTACACTGACACTCTTGCCCCTGTCGGCTGCATGACCTTAGCTCTCACTCTGTTTGGTGTAGTGGCTGAGCATGACAAGGAATTGCACTAGATGGACGTGAGCAATGCGTTCCTCCATGGATCTCTGGATGAGGAGATCTATGTGGCTCAGCAACTAGGCTTTGAGGACGGTGACAAGGTCTGGCGCTTGCGCAAGTCCTTGTACGGCCTCAAGCAGTCTCCTCGGTGTTGGTACCAGGAGGTCACTGGCATCCTGACTCGTGACTACAATGATGTGGCTCTGCATCTCATGACGTCCATGTCATTATGGTCCTCTTCAACGGCAGGCACCAGCTGAAGAGGGTCCTACGTGGACTGCTTTGGCCTGTTGATTTGTGTGGCTTCCACCCGTCACGACCAACGCTGATGGATTACCCATGAACCCACATTTGTGGTACATGGTAGAGGAGGGCTTGAGAACATGACGGGCCCCCGGATTGTCCCGAGAAATTTCCAGCATCTACGAAAGCGCCAGTGAGACGCGGTTGATGCTTTCCAGTAGCCCTTTTGGCTCGTTGGGAGCTAGAAGAGTTTTCTTGGTGGGTTGAGACTCGTGCACCTGGTGGACTATACCGGTGACGAGGAGACCTAATGGCTATAGTACTGCTTCCAATGTTTGCAAAGCTGTTTGTGATGGCTGGACGCTGATTAAAAGTATTTCTAACACTGCTTGTGTTTTCTCGGTGGTAGAGACCGGGGTACTTGGAGAGCTATTCCGGTGCCTCGAGGAGACCTCCGTTGTTTCTTTCATGGTGTATGCAGTACGCTCTCCATGTTGACTCTTTTGGGTTTAGCGGGGGTGACGGGGCCCTGTACGGCTAGCTGGCGGCGCCCCTACATAAGCTGGATGGGGGCCCTTTTGTACTCTCTCCTCGTTCTTTCATATCATGTGTTCCAGACTTAGACAAATTCTTGCCGTCTTGCATCGCACTCACCCACAGAGCTCATATTCATGTTTGTATGGGCCTTCATGCCCTCGTTCATTTCCAACTTGGTGTTAGAGCACAGGGGGGCATGTGAGCAGAAAAAACAGTAGAAGAAACTTTAGTGGGCGGAACGTAGAGAGAACGCACCACATGGCACCACGCAGACAGTAGCGTGAGGGAGTATGAAGCGACTACACATGAACGCTACAGGGGCAGTGAGCTGCGCATAGTAGCATTAGCGACTGCGACTGCAATAGCAATAGCAGCAGCAAATTTAGTAGCCGTGAGAGCTGCGGTGCCATGCAGCAAGAGTAGTGGCGGTTGAGCACTCGCTCATAGTAACAACAGAATTGGTGGTAGCACCAAGAGCAGTAGCCAGCACTAGCATTTGTAGTTGTTGCACAGGCGACAACAGCAGTAGTAGCGGCAACGGCTATGCCGCACAACAGCAGAAGCAAAAGCATATGTAGAAATGCATTAGCCACTTAAGCATCAGCGTCAACAGGAGCAGCACATAGCAGCAGCAGTAGCAGCAGCAGCCACTACAGTAGTGGCGACAACAACAGTAGTGTGCGGCAACAACGACAACATCAGTAGCGTAGAATAGTTATAGCAAGGAGCAGCGGTGGAAGTAATTAGAAGTAGTAGCAATTGTTACACAGAGTAACAGTAGTAGCAGAAACATCCGTAGCAGCAGCAAGAGTAGTGGTGGTAGCAGAATTAGAAGCAGCTGCTGCTGCACAGAGTAGCAGTAGCAACAACATCAGCAAAAGCAACAATAGCACCAAGAACCGCAATAGCTGAACCCGCCGCTATAGTTGCTGGTGCTGTAGGAGGGCCTCGCAACCCTCCTCCAAGGGTTCCCCTTGGAAGGCCCCCCTTGAGCCCCCACAATGGGGCCCCCTCAGAGGGGACTATTGGCCATTCGAGCCCCATCGGCCTCCCTTCTGAAAGGGGGCCCTTAGAGGACTCCGTTCAGCCTCCTCTGAGGGGCCCCTCGGAGGGGCCCGTTGGCCCTGTCGGCCGACGGATGGAGTGAGGGGCAGATCCCTCCCCCCCTTCCCCCTCACTTGCTCACTCACGCACTCGCTCGCTTTTCTAAGAAAGCAAACAAGGAGCGAGTGGGGGCAACCTGAAATCGCCCCCTCCCTATTTTTTATTCCCCCCCTCCCAATCATGGCCTGCCCCCTTTCTAGGGGACAATCCAGAAATGGGTGATGGGCAAACCCGGGGTGAGCAGAGAAAAAGAAAGGGGGATAACTTATAAAAAAAGGAAAAGAATGGAGGGGAAAGGTAATTTCCGGTCATATAGGAAGAAAAGAAAATTGTGCGAGACCATAGAATAGCCCGACGTCTCACGGACATTTGTTGTAGTAGCAGCCACAGCAGCAAAAACAGGTTCCGTAGCAGCGTTGGCAGTGGTGGTGGAATGGGGACGACTGCTTAGTGTAGGATAGTTATAACACCGCTTACAATTTCGCCCTCCTAGCCGACGGTTACTTTAGCTTTGAGACGCGTCGTGGACCGGCATCTCTCTTGGGTTCGTGGATTGGTCCCCGCACTTCAATCTGAAAGATAAACAATGTATTCGGGTTTTTCCATCTCCGAGGGCTTGGTCATCTACCGCTTGGAGTAGCAACCACACTTGCTGCCGCCACACCTTATGTTCTTGGAGGAGTTTTTGCCCCTTTCGTGGCAGGAGCACTTGGAGTTGCAGCTGGTGAGACTCCCTTCTCCAAGTGTGCTGTGGTCGTACAGCTTGTCCCGTCTGATTACACTTGGTGGCCTCAACACTATGACCTACAGGGGTGACAGTGTCTCCAAGTTTCATCCTCTCCCGTGGCTTGGTGTTTATCTCCGGGAGTAGGTGCTCTTGGCACCTATCCATCGTCCGGCGCACGAGATGAGTGCACAAACATCTATGTAGGCACCTTGTGTGTTTGTGTGCTACTAATGTGGTGATGGACATCATGGTTGACATCGCTGCTGGACACGCCCTTGCGGCTTACATCCACCTTGGCTTCAGCCTTGTCTGAGCATGCGTCCTCCACAATATGCGCATTTGCAAGCGTTGGTAGATCCCTTAGCTGGACCTCTGGCGACCATATTCATCGAGATCCATGGCATTAGGAAAATGGTGCAGCGGCTTTGTGACATCGTCGTCACCGAGGATGCTTCTGCTTCTAGTTCGTTGACAACCTCCTTGATCACATCTCCTTCATCCTCTCCTCATGCCTCATCCGATGGTGTCCCTTTAGCTCCACCTGCCGGCAAGTCCTAGGCTGCCACCATCCTTTTGATCCTCAACTCCCCTACTACCACGATGCCACCTTGAGATGACATGTCCTCATGCAGTCATTCTAGTCAAGTGTGTACGCGACATCGGCGTCTGCGCTTTGCACGTTGTGCTCGTGCCGGTTTTGATACATCCTCCACATCATCAGCTTCCATTGCTATACCTGTCAAGGGGGAGTGTGATCATTGCGCATTGTTTGTAGCGAAAGGATCCACACTCGCGTCGTGTCGTGGTGCCCGAGCGTCAGCTCAAACGTTCAAATGTTATGGTGAAAGCACATGACGTGGAGTCTGATCACAACATGGCGTTCATGTTGGAGACTTGCGTGTCATCGAGCTCAACTTCCACGTCCGGGCTGGATCCAGATCTTCCGCAACAGTACGTTATATCGTTAGGAGCGTAGGCACGGCATCCCTTGGCGGTGCCACTCGCGGCTCCGACCGGTGGTGGCTCGGCGGTGGCACATGAGTCCTGTACAGATCGGGATGCGTCTACTGGACTTCTGGGGGATTGTGTGCAATAGGCTCACACCTTTCCGGCGGAGGTGCCAGTGCTTGAGACATGCATGTCATCGAGGTCAACATCTACGATGGGGTAGGAGCCAAACATTCTACATCAGCAGGTTGCATCAGGAGTGCAGGTTCCTCGTGCCTGGGCGATGCCACTCATGACTTTGACTGGTAGCGGCCTGGCGGTGGCACATGTGTATCGTGTAGATCGAGATGTCCCATACGGACTGCTGGGGCATTGGTGCACGAGGCTCACACCATCCCAGTAGCACTCGCAATGCATGAGCAAAGTTGGCTGGCTGGTCTTTTAGGGGTTGAGGCATTCTTGAGAGCAACATTTTTGAGAGATGTCACTGAGACATGTGCTCTAGTAGACACAGTAGGCTCCACCATGTCAACGGCGCCACTTGAGGACCATCTTCACCATGAGGAGTTGCCCATCTTCGCAGAGTCTACGGGTTCCCGTACACATGGTGGAGCGGCAACACACATGACGAAGTCAGATGGTGGTCGTCACTCCATTATCGAGCAGGTGAGAGGGAACAGTCTTCTTGGCGAGACGGTGCGTGAGCGCTCGCTGCACTTGCTGGTCGCCTTGAGAGGCATTTTCAAGCCGGAGTCCTGCACAATTGTGTTGACTACGCCAGCAGTCGAGGATAGTGGAGCAGATCTGACCACATGGATGTAGTCACATTGTCAATAGGAGCTGAATTCTTCCCTCTTGTGTTCACCTGTTGGTGACCCTATTGATCATATCGACGCTAAGAGTGGCAGTGCTTGCATGGAAGACATTCCCACATGCTCCATGGACTCTGATGACTCCTCCTCCTCCTCCTTCTCTCTTGGCATGCGACCACTCATTTCTCCTTGTATGGTAGACACTAGCTGTGGTGTGAATGCAACACCTGCAACTGTGTCCGATGTTCCAGCATCTCAGCACATTACAAGTTTGGTTGACTCCCAGGAGGATGCACTAGCACCGGCTCCATCGTCTTCAGCAGAAGAGATCCAGATGGAGTTGTACTTACGAGTTCTACGGTCTGCGTGTGCAGCATCTAATGAGACACAGTTGATCCTATGTGAGGCAGACATGGGCCACCTCCACATGTCCAAGGTAGATTACGCTGTCTTACAAGAGCGCGAAGAGATGTTGCAGAGGGAGGTGATGGCAACACGAGAGAAATTGTGAGAGCATTAGAGCACCACTACTATTGGCGTGAACTTTCCACTATCAAGATCTTGCAAACCCATACTCGGGGAGGATCATGTACCAGCTACGAGTATGACGTCCGGAGGAGACACTACCACAGGAGAGGTAAGCATGCCTTCAGTTTCCTCTATTCTCGTTCCTTTCAACTAAGTCATCTTTCCTCCTTTTGCTACCACCATCATGCACCTTCATCCACCCAAATCAGCTGCTCCATTATCACCTTCAACCATGAGTGGTGGTCTGGTTTGTTGTTCCAACCCTCCCTCTCTTGTGGTGGTGCATCCTTGTGCTTAATGGTGCTCTATCCGGCCAAGAGGTCGGCTCCACCACTTCATCCACGCTTGCGTGTTGCTCGCCCATTCCCTTTCCTCTGGCGTACGTAGATGCACCGTGTCACAGAGGAGAGAGGAGAGACTATGAGTTGGGACCCTTGGCAGTCCCACGAGGATTGGTACACTCCAAGTGATGCAGGGGTGACGTGACGAGTCGTAGCCGGAGAAACCACTTCATCTTTGAGGGTGGGAGAAGACTCGTGCGTGACAAGGGGTGCTATCTTTGTGTGATGATAGATCACATGATTTATTTCCCAGGATCTATTGAGCTACGGTGTCAGCATCTCCATCGAGGACATCGCCACAAGGTTCATCTGCACTGGGGGAGTGTTGTGTGGACCTCAACCTAACACGGCGTCCAAGCTCCCGACATGCTCACAACGTGGGGAAAACACTTCCAAACGCTTTTGCCTGGAATTGATCCCACAATGGTGGTAGCGTAGGTGGTTGCTCCCCATGATCCACAAGTGGCATGCACACAGCATACATGAGTCAACACGACGGCAGACAATACACGAGAGACGACAATGACACAATGAACTGTACAAGGATAAATGGTCATATCACATTTTCCACGAGCATCACCCAGGAACATCAGGGAAGTTTAGCAAGCTAACAGCATGCACGACTGTCTTGAAGACGTTGCTGCTCAGTGCCTTCGTGAAAAGACCACGTGCTGTTGTCATGTGTCCACCCATACAATCCAAACATCTCCTGCCGCAACACGCTCACACACAAAATGATGCTGAATGTGCTTTTTCCGTGTGTGACGCATGCCATCATGCTCGGCGATGACGTTTGTGCTTTGGTTGTCAGAGCGCAAGGTGATACAATGAATGGGTACATGCGACTGTTGTAACAAACCATATAGCCAGAAAATCTCACACGTGCCTGTGCCAAGTGCAAAATACTCTACCTGGCTAGAGCTATGTGCAACACAACTCCCTTTCCACTCTTCCAAGAAACAGTGGTCTCACCGATCACAAAAATACATCCTATGTGACTGTGTGCATCAACATCATGTCCCCAGTCACTATCGGTGTAGTCGTATGAAAAACCAGACAGCCGTACTGTGAAGTGCAATCTGACTGGTGTGGTGGAGAGAGCATAGCGCAGACCACAAAGAGTGGCCTCTAGGTGTCGTACACAAGGACACTGAGAAAAATGCACCAGGAAGTTCACTGCAAATGCTACATCTGCCCTCGTGATTCTGGCCAGGTACATGAGGGAGCCAATAGCTGAGAGGTAATCGGTAGCATCGACTGACTCCCCCAACTTGGACACGTCAGGTGTCTTGAGCAACCGCAGACCAGTTGGAGTCAACGGCGTCGACAAAACAGGCACAGTCTGAAGTAGTGATGCAAACATCTCCCTCAGGTTGTGTACATACCCAGCCTGGTGGACATGGAGACCGACAACAATGATTGCACTCGAGCTCCATCCCCAAGAAAACACCAGTAGGACCCTTCCTTCATTTTGTACGCAGAATGTAATGGCGTCTTCACTACCCACACTACAAAAGTGTTGGACGACATCATCAACAAATCATCAACGAAGACAAGGATCGTGACAAACGGTGTTGACGACTGACTGACAAGCAGCGTAGGATCGACGATGCTGCGCCTGTATCTCTCCTTCTCAAGGGTGGAGGCAATCTCACGGTTCCAGTATCGTGGTGACTGCTTCAAGCCATAGAAGTCCTTTTGCAACCTCTAGACTTTGTCAATACCATCCGAGAACCCTGGTGGCTGAACCATGTAGACCTCTTCATCGCAACGTCCATGGTCGAACACATTGTTCATTTCCATCTGCTACAGATCCCAGTCATGATGGGCGACCAAAGTGAGAAGTGCCCAAGCCGTGGTGTACCGGCCAACTTGAGCAAACGTTTCATCAAAGTCAACGCCAAGAATCTGGGATAACCCCTTTGCAGTAAGGCGTGCCTTGTACCGGTCAAGTGTGCCATCCATTTTTCAATTTTTTTTGGACACCCAACATGCTGAGACGGCCATACGACATGGTGAAAGATCCACAAGCTCATAGACATCATGTTCATCCAGAGCTGTGAGTTCCTCCTTTATGGTCTTCCCCCATTGCTGAGCATCAGGAGCCTCTTGCGCCTGACGCGCTGTGTTGGGGTGTAGTGTCAGAGGGACTGCTGCGACAGCGGCATGCCACTCAGAAACATCACCTGACGCAGTTGTAGCGATAGCATGTACAAACTCGCTCATGATGAGTGAGTATCTGAGTCCTGTGCTGAGACACACAATCCCAGTAGCAAGCGTAGGGCATCAAAGCTGGTGGCCGGTTGCGGTGTTGGACCCTGAGCATGAGCAGCGACGACACTCGTCTGAGATGTGGATGGATCCGCGTCAGAGCCTCAAGAGAAATCAGGGAGGACACGAAGGCACCCTACATGAACAAAGGGTGGCACCGGTGCTAGACACAATGATTGATTTGCAACAGAGAGGACAGACGTAATGGGCACAAGGCTGGGCTGTGGCTATACTGCGGGCGAGATGGTGGGTGTGGGAAAGGCTATGACTAAAAGGACACTACCATAGGAGAGAGGATAGGGGAAGATTGGGGTCAACCGCCACAGTAGCATTTGATAGGGACAACAAGGGCGCCAAGGATGAGGAGGACGACGACAAGGGCGCCGAGGACAGATGAGACGCTGACGCTAATGACAATGGCGTCTGACCAAGCTATGAGGTAGAGACTGGTCGAGATTCCACTCTCAGCCGAAGAAGCGAGGAAATGGAGGACAAGGAGGCATGGTACTCAAGATCACGGGAGAAGACGGATTCAAAGAAAAAGGCATCTTGTGACTCAACGACACGATGACGCTCAGGGTCCCAGAAGGGCCAAGTCTTAAATTGAGCCAAGACGATCAGGAAGGGAAACAAACAGCTGTAGGAAGATACTTTTTGTTACGGACATCCTCAAGGAGCCAAACAGCAACAATGCAGCCCCACAGGGGAGGGGCCCGTGAGGGATGCGATTCCAGACCCAGGTCATGTATCTCATTGTCTCAACGACAAAGAGCGCGCAGAGTCCTTACTTGGAGAGAAAAGAACACACGCCATTGGCAAGGGTGAAATCCCAGCTATCAAAAACCCTGTTCTGTTGGGTTGTCTAAGGAGCAGTTAGCTCAAGTCGCGTACCGTGGGACTCGAGTAGAAGGGTGGCAAGAATTTACCACCATGATGACTGTGGAACACATGCTGACAAGCACACTTGGATTGAGGGAGCCAAGCGGCATGGACAGAGCAGATGTTACTCTTCTGATGAATAGCAAACACCCAACGGTAGCGGGAGAAGCCATTAGCCAGACACAAGACATAACAGCTTTCCCACCAAGGAAGTCATGTGGCAGAGGGCCCATGACATCTGCGTGAACAAGATCAAAGGTGTGAAGGGACAATGTCTCAGAGGAGGAGAACGTGGTGCGATGCATTTTCCCTGAACGCAGGCTAGGCACAAAGTAGAGCAAGACAGAGGAAACAAGGAGGGGTCAAGACTAAGGGTCGGCCAGAGACGGAGCATGCTGGATATAGCATCAGTGTGCACATGCCTAAGGTGACGATGCAATATCTGCACATGTTCAAGCGGCAGCGAGGATGCAACATGCACAAGAGCACAGCCGACAGACGAGGAGAGGGTGCCTTGCTGCTCTGCTGTGGATCAGCGTACTCCTTTGCCTCCTCACATGGCAACTCCTCATATTGGTGCAGAGGGTTTTGCTGAATGCTATCGAATCAGTCACATGTAGAAGGTAATATGTGTGCAGCAAGCCCAGAGNNNNAGGGAAGTGTTCCAGTTGCTTTTCCATGTTTTCCTCCACCTCTTCCTCTCTCTGCACCCCGATGTACTTTTCTTGCCAGGTGCAGCCATGTCAGCAACTGTGGAATCAATGCCGCTAGACCGGGAAACCAGAGATCCGGGAAGAAAGGAAGAAAAAAAATTCTCGACTCCCTCTCCTCCTTGTTCATTGCGTGCCACTCAACAGGAGCAGTAGCAGCAAGACAGCAGTAGCAAAATTAGAAGCAGCCGAACAGCAGCAGTAGCAGTACAAGGAACGGTAGACGTGTAGCAGCTAGAGTAGCTTGCAGTAGTAGCTGTAGTAGTGTGCCATTAGCAGCCACAACAGCAATGGTGGTAGCAGCAGCAACAGCAGTAGCAGAAATAGGAACGACAGCAGCAGCAGCAATAGAAGCAGCAGAAACCTCAGCAGCAGGTCATGGCGATTGCAGCAGCAATATACAGCAACAACAACAGTAGCAGCACCGCATGGTGGAAACAGTATCTCCATGTCGACTACAGAGTCGGTCGTAGCAGCAGTAGCGATAGGTACCATGGAAGTTGCACGAGAGCTACGCAACCTTCCGCAAAGCTGCAATAGGCTTGCCACCACCAACCAAAAGAAAAAAAAAAACCGGGAACAGCAGTGAATTCCCAAAAGGGGTGCCTAAGAAGTGCTAGGGTAACTCTGAAAAAAAGGTCATTTTTTCTCCTTCGTACAACTCTAGAAAAGTAGTTATTGATTCTTTTGCTCAAGTTTTACCGTCCCTCAGTACAAATACCATACTAGTGGCAGTGTCTGCCACCTGCTACCATGGCCAGACGCGGTACTGCTCGTGCCACGTTGTCCATCTTTGCTAGTGCGACACTGCCGGCTGACCTAGTCGTTTCTCTTCAGCAACCGATTGACGACTTGCAGACACTCCTAGCCACCTTACGGTTTGCTCAAAGAGTCACACCCATCCAATCGCCTCTTTGTGGCCAGCCTGGTTCCACAGTCCCTATCGGGACCCAGACGGTAGCCTAGCAACACTACTAGCAGCAACAACAGTCCTTCTCCAGTGTCCTAGGATATCTAGGCACTGCAGCCAATACTCAGCGCAGGCCAAAGGATTTTGAGACACCACTACCCCACCTTGAGGTTGGTCAGTTTGTGTCCTAGGAGCTACTGTTTTTCCTGTAGGCTCAGGGTGAGGATCTCTGTTCCTACTCCACCCTGAAGTACGACTCCTCCATCTTTGAGCAATTGTTTGACACAGGTCGTGCAGCTAGGGCCCTTGTCTTCACATTAGAGAGTGATCGCATTGACCTCGAGCCCTTCATCGACAATCCTCCTTCTGGCACCGACCCTGACCCTCGTCCGGCCTGGTGTACCCTCACACGCTTGTACCGTGCTTCAGGCCAAGCCATCGTCAGTCGTGCTTTGAGGAGCTTCTGCAACCTCTAGATGGGTGACTTGGAGTTTGTCACAGCCTATTGGCACCGCACATAGGATTTTCTCTGTCGGCTCAGCAAGGCCGGTCCACCTCTAGTAGCTGCTCGCCACATCGTCAAGAACGGCATAACTCCTGACTACGGAAAGATCCTTGTCGACTTTGACCTCAAGATCTTAGAGGCCATGGCATCCCAAAGCGCTCTGATGTCCTAGTTTTATTCCTGGTTCTTGGAATAGGAGCAGGCAATTCAGGACACTTGCATGTAGCGTGGAGACACAGAGGCATTAGCAATAGTAAAATTGGCCTCTCCTCTGCCTTCGTCCACTGAGACCCCTGGTGCCGCCAGAGCCACGCATGGTGCTGGCCACAACAAGGAGGGCCATGGGAAGAAGGGGAAGGGCAAGATCCAACAGCCATCCGACAACAACTCCTCCTATAACAGCTCTATTGTCCGCCAGAACTGTGGCCAGCTGGGCCATTGCTAGTACACATGCTCATTACCCACATACGAGTCTCATTTTGTGAGCGCCATGTGTAGCGAGTGTGAGTGGTGCCTTGGTACCACTGCAGCTACCACCGCCTCTCCTATTGGAATTTGCTCCACTTCATTAGCAGCGGTCTTCTTTGCTGGCCATGTAGTAGTCACGACTACATCCCTGACTCCTTTCATGCATTGTTTTGGATCTGTTGCTGCATGAACTCTGTATCCGGCGTGGTCATCTGTACCGTCATAGCTAAGCTACACCTGAGCCCCTACCTTCGGCATGGCCACGACCAACTACTTCTAGACTCTTGGGTTCTTTGCTTGTGAGTGCCAGCTAGAGCAGTTTATTGTGCACTGCCTGTGCATCTCCCCTTATCAGCCCCTAGGAATGCCCGACTTGTATCATTGCTAGTGAGGACATAGAGAGATGTCAGCCACAGACTTCTCTATGCAGCGACCCCCCTTATGGACAACTGTTGTGTACCTTATCCCCTCTTGGATGATGTTTCCTGACTTGATGGTTGGAAGAAACGCTTTGTGTGTCAGTCTCATAGGAAACGCCCGTTGTATGCGTCATGTTAGGCGGCTTGGTACAACGTTACCAGATCTCTTGTGACCTTGATTGCACCTGGATCATCCATTCTGGAGCTATGAATCACACGATGTCTTGCCGTCACGCGTTCAGTATACTTGGCACGGTTGGCCATTTCCTGAGTGTTTTGACTGGGTCCGGTCAGGTACGTCCGCTTTGTGGTGTTGGTGTTGTCCATTTTTGGAGTTCGCCTGGCAACGTCTACATCACTAATGTGTTCTATGTGCCTAGCCTTGAGCTCAACCTTTTGGCCGTCACTGTTCTCGACTGCATGAGCATGGATGTATAACACTCCTGTAACATTGACACAGTCATTATCCGTGCTTTTGGTTGTGTGATGTTGTGTGTAGAGTTTTGTGATGACTTGTGGTACGTCACTTGTTTGTCCTCTGTGTCCTCACCCCTCTCTGCTGAAGGTGCGTGTGTCTTCGTCACAAACACTCTGCTCCCGCAGCATACTCACCTCTTCCACCGTCACCTATGCCACGCCCATAACTCTGCCATTCAGAACATGCTTTGTATGCAGCTTGCTCTTGGCAAATGAGCGATGCAGTGACTGCAATTCACAATTGGCTCCAAGTCGCAGAGCTTGAGTGTGGTCGTCCCCTTTGCCGCTTCCATTTTGACCAAAGTGGTGAGTTTATGGGGGAGGCTAATGCTTTCCTGAGGAGTCGTGGCGTCAGACATCAGACGTCTACTCCCTACACTTGGGAGTAGAACGATGTATCTGATAGCTAGAATTGCACCTTTACTAATACATTCAACACTATGTACATTGAGTCCGGCATATCCGAGGCTTCTCCTTTGAGGCCATGTCGTACATGACCTGGCTTTGGAACAGAGTTCCCCACGGTTCCTTGTCCCGTCTTATCAATTCCTACTAACATTAGTATAGGTAGCACGCATATCTTTGTCCTACACGTGTGTGGGGTTGCGTCGCCTGCGTCTAGCCCCTCATTGACCAGTGAGATGGAAAGCTCTCTCCCTGTGGTCGACTCTATACCTTTCTAGGGATGTTTTGTCAGCCGAATCCTGGAGGTTCCGGGATCCTATCTGGCATCGCATCATCGAGTCACGTGATAACCTTTTTTTGTGACTTTTCCATGCAATCTCCCTTTTGTCCGTGCCAGGACCCTTTCGGGCCTGTCACCGGCATTGCGTAGAAGAGATTCTAAAACAGTGCATGATGTTGCTCTGTGTCCGTCAATGTCCAGAGTCCCTGGACCCACTGAGTCACCTACACCTCCACGCACACCAGACACTTCCACCGTATCAGAGTCTCTATCTGAGTCTGTTGCTCAAGGTTCTGACCACGTCTCTGAGTCTACCTCATTGGCCACTGAAACTACCAACCAGGTGACTGATTCCACTTCTTTGGCCGCGGACACCGCCACCCAGGCGACGGATGCAATCACTCAATTTGCTACCTCAGTCGACCGGTCAGGCAGTTTTCATACGTTGATCACTCCAGTAGACCGATCCATTGTGTCCTTGCCTTCTTGACCCGGGCACATACACTCCTCTTGTTCAACGGTCTACACCGCGCCTTGCCCAAAATGCAAGGCTCACACTTGTTGTGATTTGCTGTATCCTTCGTCTCTTTTGCAATTTCAATGACGAGGTCACATACCAGCTTGCACTTTGCCATAATCTTCACGAGTACGGGTGAGGAAAGCCCCACTTGTCGGTGCCAGAGTTCCAGATCAGCTCCCCCCCCTTTGGCCAGGTTGATGGTGCGTTCCTACAAGTCTGCTAAATCGATCGCCGAAGGGATGACCTTGATCTCCACAACGTAGAGGCCTCCCTCATGCTTTTCCTCCAGCAAGGACTTGCTACCACCGTCCTTCCCCACAATTTCCCACTTTCTCCTAAAGAGCACCTCATGCCCCTTGTCTGTCAAGTGACTAACCCTTAGAATGTTGGCCAAGCCGTGTACATGCTACACGTCCTTGATGACGCACTGCACCCATTTTCCACCGACCACCACTTCCAGATCCATGTCTCCTTGGCCAGCCGCCAGATTGACCTTATTGTTTGCAACCACCATGGACTTGCTGGACTTTGAGTAGTTGATGAACCCGATCTTCTCGACCTGGGTATGGTCCTCCACTCCGGAGTCAAGGCATCGCCGGTTGGCGTTCTTAACGTAGTGGTTTGGTGTGCCGTTGAGGAGCGCTTTCTTGCCTTTGGCATCCTTGTTGCCAGCCTTTGCAACCTCGGTGTAATCACGGGCCCACTGGCCCTCCTTGCTGCAGTTACGGTACGTACCCTTCTTGGAATCCTTCTTGCTGCTGCCATATCGGCCACCTCCCTCGCTCCCACCTCCGCCACAACACGTTTCGGTGATGAGGGCCGATGATGAAGACGAGGAATTTCCACAGCTTTGTCGCTGCGCCTTGTTGCAAATGTACTTTGCGACCGCGCCAAAGATGAGCTTGTCCTCCCATCCTCCCAAGACGGTGATGGGAGGACTCCAACTCTCAGGAAGGGCCATGAGGAGGGCCATCGGCTACAGCTGCATGTCAATCTTCCACCCCACATCATTGCATTGTGAGGCAAGCGGCTTGATCTGCTGCATGGCAAAAATGACATCATCTCCCTCTTCGATTCTCACCGTTGGGAGTCGCTTCATTGCGAAGATTATGTTTGCCAATCATTTTGATTGATGGATGACGCAGAGTTTTTGCCAAGCCTCGGCTGCCAACTTGCAGGCTTGGAAGTAGCCCCTCTACGACTCAGCCATCCCGGACACGAGCAACATGAGTGCCTCTATGATCTTCTTTGTGAAGGCATCCTTCTGCGGTTTTGTGGCTGTTGTTTCGTCAAGGACTTCCGTTCCCTTCATGACCTCCAACAGCCCCTTATGCGCGAGGTGGAGCTCGAAGTGTAACCTCCATAGTCCAAAGCTTGGGCCACCTGCATACTCTTGGATGGGCTGCGTCTCCTTTTGTGCCATTTGCGCAGTCTTCAACACTGGGACCTCAGAGTTTGACGGCGATGTCATCCCCGACGACAATCCCATCCGTCATAAAAGCCGTGATTGATGCGCACACAGGTCAGGGCCGTGGATCCATAACCCTTTTTTCAATAAAATGTGGTTGGGTGGTTGCAGTTCCAACATGGCATGAAAGGTGTGCATTTGTTCACGGCTACTTTTGTGGGCATTCTGAGTCCAAGCGTGACCTTTCTGGTTGCCTTACGCTGGTCTTTGAGAGTGGAAGAGAGTTGCAAGATAGTCACTTGTTTGAAGGGAATAACACACTTTTGCATTAGTTTTTGGACATGGACATGAACTGACGAGCCATAGGGCTAGAAAAAATCTTCCCAACACACCAAACCACTTGTGATTTGGATCACCGTAGCTCTCGCTACATCAGCAAAAGCACGGCACTCCAATCCAGCCACTCTGGCGGCGGCGCGCACCATTTCGCCCGCCTACGCACCCTCACACATCGAGGACCCATCAAAATGCCTTTCAGGAGGTGCAGATGTCCCTACACAGCATGGCGGTGCTCCTTGCACCTTTGGGGTGTGTTTTGATGAGTTAACCATCGAGTTTGGTGATGGGGACTGATGTGGTTAAAAACATGTCTGAGGAACTAATGTCGGAATTCTGACCAAGTCCTTGACTAACAAAATGTACTACTGAGTTTCGGACTCCGAGCCAGGATATTAGTGGTCCCTTGATAACCCGCACTACTGGATCTGGTCAATCTTATCCACCAGACGCCTCGGCAGTATTTTGGGGCTAAAACACCAGATGTACATTTGTTACTTGTTTTGGTGGATTTTTCACCGGCAGTCAAACCGCGGCCCACTCCCAGAGCCGCTGCGTACACCCCAACTTTGGAAGCCTATATCTCCCTCGTTACTTGTCCGATTCCAGTGAAACAAGTTTCACCGGAATGAGCAACTTGTTAAATTTTAGGATCTTGAACCCAATCTAGATTTGGAACACTCCCTAGGCAGCTAGAGTAAAATTCGATTATTTTCACCCCTTCTGGCGGCTTGTCGACGTCTCCCGGAGCCCATGCGAAGGGGTGAAAACACAATAGCTGTCTTGTGTTCTAGTGGCAAGCAGGGGTGCATTGTACAAAGTACCACGGAGGTGGAGTACGTGGCATTGGGCACTGGTGCATGCGAGGGTGTGGCTCCATTGCCTGTTGTGTGAGTTTTGTCAGCCTGTATCAACCATCATAGTGTATCGTGACAACGAGAGTACCATCGCCATTGCAGACAATGATGGCATTCATCACATGCACACAAAGCACATAAATGTGGAGTATCACTATGTGCACACTTTATTGCATGAGGACAACATCTGAATTGTGTGGGTCGAGATTGTACAACAACTGGCTGACTTCTTGACCAAGGCCATCAAGCCTGCATCTTTCAACAAGGCTGTTACTTTGGTTGGTCTATACCCATGAGTTTACTGTCTTGTATTTGTGAGCTTCCTCACCCTGTTCTATCTCACATATGCCCTCACTCTTCGTGTGAATTGTTGGACTATGAAGACATGAGACCATGAGGGAGCGTGACTTGTGTTGTTCACTGAGGATGTTTGAGCTCCGCACGTATATGTACACTAGTACCCATGGGTAATGGGGGAGTGTTGTGATTTGCGTGTGTACTGTCTCACTAATATGTACTGTGATCTCTCGGCTGGTGTACATACTCCTATAGATGACATACTCGGCATACGTTGACAATGGTGGACGCTGAGCAATGGAGGGGACATCACATCATTCTGAGGAACGTGGCTCCCATCTCCCACTTGGTTGCAGTGCCCGTCTAGCTCCATTGAAAGCAGCCACGGGCACTCATTCCACCGACGGTCATGGACAATCGCTCTTTGTAGCATAGAGTCTACCAAAAATTAGGTCGCCATAATTCTCTTGTGTAAAGTTTCTAGCTGATTCTGACTGTAGAACTGCGTTTGTAGTCTGTGTTTTTTGGTATGATCAAGTTTTCAGGAAAACCAGAGGACACACGGGATTCGGGCTGTTGGTCCTCTGGCAGGGATCATGGAGAAAACCCCACACATAAAAAACAACACATTTTCCTGATTGGTTGGTAGACGGAGTAACAGGCCTCACAGAGGTAAGGGCCTAGGTTAGTCCGGAAAGGATCTCTTACCAAACTTCATTCTTGCTGCCAACTCAGTCATTACTCACTTCCAACTGCATTTCTGGCACTAGCTTTTGAGATCGAGTGTTCCCACTCACAGCTCAGCAGCCAATGATGCTCAGGCACCAAGTATGGGTGCAGCAGGCCATACACTTCAGTCCAATTGTGTGAGGTGGCAACATCATTTCAAGGTGCTAGAAATAGTCTCGACCTGACTAGCACAACATGATTTCGAACTGCTTCATGGTGCATACAACCCCCTTCATGGTGCTTCATGTTCTAGGGGCTGCATGTTATGTTGGAACATTAACATCAAGCTTCACTATGGTTGTCAACAGTAGATTGCCTGAGTGCCTAATGGCGTTGTGAAGAAAATGTCAATTTCTGTGGATCCCTACTAGTGTTTGAAGCAACATTAGTGGCACTAACAAATGAGCTGGAGGGGGTTAGGATGGATGCGGGATATGTTGTGATGTGAGCAATCCCCGTGTGTTTCTACTACTTGTTGTGACCATTCAGCTGTGGCCATGCTCATGCAGATCCCCGATGCGGACCCAACTAGCACTGGAGTACTGTTGGGTGGGCCACCCATCAACAAATGAAAAAAAACTGCCACGTTGTCCCTTGTGCTTGCTAGGGTATTATGAAGTTTTTCTACAACATGTAGAATTTCCTTGGTTGGTTGGCCTTGAGCCGAAATCGGATGTTTTATCCCATGCATCCACTGATTGATGCCAGAATTGTGCGTGTGACCAATTCTAGCGTCTGGCCTAAGATTTTCCATCTGTAGGTTGAAATGATGTTGTATGTGGATGAATATGTGCAGAGTTACAGCAAAAACAGAGGTTTTGGGCTGGTTTTAGGACAGACTAGCATCGTTGCACGTGTCATCCGCTGTGTTCCATGGCATGTTTACTTTGTGCTTGTCAGGTGTCATTTATGTATTCCAAGCTATTGAAGGCTATAAGACTTTGTGCATCTCCCTAGCCCAACCCGTACTATTCCTTGTACGTACATACTTGCTCGTGCGCCAGCTGACTAGAGAGTTTCGTCAAGCTGTGAGCAGTAGTGATGGATACGGGTAGCTGCAGTAGTAGCGAGCAGCAGAAGTGGCAATAGCATTCGTGAGCAACAGCAGTAGCATAGTGGAAATAGTAGAGGTGGCAGTAGTGGCATTGCAGCTACTACAACAAGAGTAGCAACAACAGTAGTAGCGACAATACAGCAACACCGACGCAGTGATACTGGCTTCAACAATAGTAGCAGCAACAGCCGTGGCTGCTGCCTTGTGCAACAAAGTCACTACGCAATTGCTGTTGCACAGCAATGCTCCGCATCAGGCCCGCCTTTGTGTAGCTGTACAATAGCTGCACAATGGCTATGTAGCTACTATGCATCCAGTCTTCAGCACCTGTCGTACTTCACATAAGCATTGCTAGTGTCAAACATGCTAGCCTTTTTTCATTTGTGTTTTTTTAAGTTGGGGTGATTTTTGCTGATATCATCATCAGCCGTATTGATGTCAGCCATTTGGGGTCCAAACACCATTTTCTTTATGCATTCAAACTTCTTGAGAAACACTACTGGTTCTTTATTTCGACAGCTTTGACATTTGGACCCATACTCAATGGCTCACATGACACAAAGAAGTGACAAGGGAAAGGAGCCGACCGATCCCTCTGGATCCAGGTCCTTGTCGGGCTTGTCGAGATTTTCACTCAGGGGATTTACCTACTGCGACAGGCACATGATGAGATCAACCATCAGCAGCAGGAGCACTTCCATGCTCTCTGGGACATCTAGACCTTGCTGCAGAGTTTGCCGTTGACTTCTGTGCACTACATCTGGCATTGCCAGTTTTACACTGCAAGGATAGCTGACCACATCCACTAGCTCCACTAGGCAACAGTAGGCACCTAAGGAGTACGATTCAAAGGAGGAGGAGGTAGATCCATAGAAATGAAAAATTCACATGTAGCTGGTTTGACTGTACTTAAGCTTGTAGCGCACACTTACGAGTTCATCAGCGGAACCAGCACATCAGAACCCCATAAGATCGATGCCTTACCTCTCCTTTGGTAGACTGCGTATTCCATGGACGCTTACCCTAGTGCCTGGAGTTGCACTTCCCACAAAGTGACTACCAAGGGAGTTCAAGACTTTGCCACCCTGTTGCAACAATGATGCTAGGTTCAGCTGCTATGGAGTACTTTTCCTGGTATGGGCTGATACAGAGGGGGTGTGGCCCTACTATCCTGTACCAGAACGCTGAGACCCGCCAGACTCAGAAAGTTGCAAGAGCCTTTAATTGTGTGCTCCACGCAGTTCCCCAAATGATTGCCGTGGGCTTCTGTCTCTTCCTAGACACACCTGGGATGGGTGATGGGGCATACCATCACCATAGGTATGAGTTGGCCCTTACATTGTTTGCCACGGAGACTCACGCAACGAAGGCTGCCTGCCTCATGGAGTTTCACTCTCTACGCACAGGAAAGTCAAAGATGATAGCAACATACTGGTGGTGCACTTTGCACATGTACAACCAGCTAGATACTTGCTAGTAACGACATCAACAATACCAGCTGACGAGAAGTGGCAGTGGATGCTCTGTCCCCCTCCCTATACCCCGACCACCATCTCCTAAGTCTGAGGTCGCCCTCCCCACGGAGCGGCGATCGAAGGACTTTGAGACAAGTCCACCCCGGTACGATACCAACAAGGGCTTCGATTGCTGGGAGACCTTGTTTCAGGTGTGGGCCAATTCTGAGGTCACTTGGCCTTACTACCATAGCCTTCGATTGCTGGGAGACCTTGTTTCAGGTCTGGGCCGATTCTGAGGTCATTTGGCCTTACTACCATAGCCAGTACCAGACCCGTGACACTCACCGGGTCCAGACAGTAGCGAGAGCAATGCACGGTCGGCTGTACGCCATTTCGCAGGAGACTTTGGTTGACTTCCGCCCCTTCTAAGGTGAGAACGCGTCCGGGATTGGAGCAGACCTGTGCCAGGGCAAGGAGCTGGCCCTGACACTTCTCATTGCGGAGACCCATGCCACAAGGATTTCTTCATTGTGTGTGTTTCACTCCCTCCATCAGTGTCCTATAGAGCTTGCAGCTGACTACTGGAGGCGTGCAATGCGTCTTTACACGCGCCTTAGGACTGGTGGCACGACGCAACTGTGGGCACTCAACACCATCATGATGGGGGCGCACTTGGACCACGTGAAGCTCTTTAGGGGCATCGATTACATGGCCCTTTCTGACTTGTCGGATTCACTGTAGCTGCTTCCTTGGGCCCATCGCCATTTCATCTAGACCACATTGGCTCATGAGGCTACTATCGCCCATCGATACAGTCCACTTGTTGTAGCGATGACTGCGACCCCTCCTACGCCTATATCTCAGTTCACTAGTTCCACCTCCACACTTCCACCCCCTCCTCCTTTATCCCAGGCGGCCACAACGGTTGTTGTAGCGGCTGCACAGGAGAAGGTGAAAAGCGACGTGGGGAGGGACAACAGTAGCAGCGGCAGCAGCCGACGAGTTGTGGCAGTGAACGTTCTGTCCATTGCTACAATTGTGGAGGCGCTCACTACTACACGGAGTGTGAGCAACCCCTTGAGTAAGTGAGCGCACTTGCCACATGCACTCGCACGCACTGGGGTCATTCCTATGAAGATAATCATGCGGTCATATTAACAAAATGCAAAGTGCGCTTAGACACATGAGACATATTAGTGCACTTAGTGCGCTCTCAGTGTACTTTTACATGGTGGTGGAGCGCACTTACCACATACACTAGACCCACGCACTCGGGTCCTTCCTAACAAGAGAACTATTTGGCCACATAAGACAAAAGCACACTCTTCCCTTACAAAAATGAAGAAGTTTAGTCATGGATGGAAGGAACTCGCTTTGAAGAGATCACACTCAAGGCGCACACTACAAAGGGAGTGTATGAAATGGCCACGATTAACCATACCTCTCCCCTGCGTATGGTACACTGAGGACTAGCAGGGGTCTAAGGTCTCACCTCACGGTCACATGTGTACCTTCCTTGGCCTCTCTCCACGGTCAAAGGCTTGGCGGTTTGGGACCCTACTCGCCATCGCATTGTCGAGTCTTGAGATGCTCTCTTCTTTGAGGCTCTCACCTATCGTGACCTGTCCAACATTATGTCGTTGTCTGTCGACCATGTTTCTACCTATGTGGCTTCCCCACGGATGTGGGAATCTAGTCCCACGGATGCGTCCGTCCGGGCTTCCTCCCCTACGGTCCTCTCCCCGGCTGATAACGATCCGGCCATTGTGGCTGTGGGTCCAGTAATTTCAGCAGTCCCCTTGGACACACCTGACCCCGTGCAAGTGTTAGACCCCTCCGGCACACCTGATCCTGTATGAGCGCCAGTTCCCTCTGGCACACCTGATGTTGTGCCAGTGTCGGTCCACTCTGGCACACCTGCTCCCGTACGAGTGTTAGTCTCCTCTGGCACACCTGATTATGTGCTAGTGTCAGTCGCCTCTGGCTCACCTGATTTTGTGTCATTGAGAGGATCTCCAGTCACACCCACTCCCATGCATATACCGTTATCCCCTACAGCTATGGTCCAACAGCTTTCTTCACGGTGTGAGGTGAGCGCCTCAACTTCAGGCTACTCCCGTGAGCCCGGTTGTCGTCTCCGACCACTAGCCTCTAGGGCTCATCTGATTACTAACTCAAAGCCTGGACGCTTGATTCGTAGTGTTCAGAGTGGCGAGCCAAGCAAGAAGGCCCTTGGCCTGAGTGTCAAGGCAGACAACACTCAGGTGCATCCAGCATGTCCTGTCGTCCACGGATTGGTCTCCCGTGAGTTCTTGCAGATGCCGCGGCTGATTTGGTCGTGGTCAGACCGAGTTTGGAGGCATGTGTTTTGGCCACGTGGAGTTCTCCCACGACAACCCCTGATCCAGGCTTGTTGCAGGAGGCATTCTCGGCTGAAGATGCAGAGAAGTGACGCTCAGCTGGTGAGGATGAGCTAAGAGCCATCCACGTGCATGGTGTCTATTAGCTTGTCAACCTCCCGCCTGGGCAGAAGTTTGTACAGGCCAAGTGGATCTTTTGCAAGAAGGTGAAGCCTGATAGCACACTTGATTTCTACAAGGCCCGCTTAACAGCCAAGAAGTTCTCACTGATTGAGGGTGTGGATTTCACTGACTCGTTTGCACCAGTTGGTCGTATGACTACCGCTTGCGCCCTGTTCAGGGTTGTTGCTCACAATGACTTGGAGCTGCACTAGATGGATGTGAACAACGCGTTCCTCCATGGTAGTCTAGAGGAGGAGATCTACATGGCCGAACCACCAGGTTTTGAGGTTGGTGACAAGGTCTGGTGCTTACGGAAGGCCTTGTACGGGCTAAAGCAGTCACTTTGCTGTAGAAATCTGGAGATCACTTGCATGGTGACACATGCCAGGTACGTGGAGAGTGATGTTGACCCGTCTCTCTTTCTGAGATGTACCAGTAAGGGCTTCACTGCCATCCTGGTCTATGTGGATGACCTCTTGATTGCGTCCCCTTTGATGGAGGCCGTGAAGGAGGCCAAGGTAGTCCTTCAGACTTCCTACAAGACGAAGAACCTTCCTCCTGCAGTTGTGTTTCCTGGGATGGAGATCGTACGTGATCGCCAGCGATGAACACTCCTCTTGCAGTAGGCACGCCATGCTTGCGTTTTGGGGGAGCGGTTTGCTGATTTCCTTGGTGTAGTTCCCACAGCCTCCACCTTCACCACACCTGACTGTCAAGATGCTTTGAAGGTGGATGATCAAGCAGAGCTCGGGGAGACAGTGGAGGTGACCCTGTACTTGCGCCTCATTAGCTCTCTGATGTTCTTATTCACTACCACACAACCCGACATCGCCTTTTCCGTCAAACTCCTTGCACAGTTCTTGTAGTGTCCTTGGGCGAGAGCCCTTCAAGCGGCTGTGTGAGTGGTATGATACATGGCTTCCACGACATGCCTTTGACTTTACTTTTGATGGTGATGTTTGGTGGTAGTTGATGACTACGCATACATTGACTAGAAATGGAGCTTTGATGGATGCTGTCGGACAGGCTACGTGTTTTTGCTGGGTAGCACAATTGTGTCATGGCGTAGCGGCAACCAGGGATGTATTGAGCGTAGCTCATTAGAGGCTAAGAATGTTGCACTAGGGACTTGGGCTACTGAGGTGGTGTGGCTGCAGTGTTTGTTTTACGAGTTGTAGTATTATGTGGCTTGCGACGTTCTATGGTGTGACAAAGTACTTTTTCCATTGCAGAGAACTCTGGAGTGTTTCATGCACGAATGAAGCACATTGCTATTGATCATCACTTTGTGCATGACCTTGTGGAGTGATAGGTGATCACCGTCATGTGAGTCAACATGGACATGTAGCGTGCTGACTTCTTGACCAAGGCACTGGCGTGCGGAAAGTTAATGGTGGCCAATCGTTCTGTCAGGCTTCGCCCCTTGCCTGAGAGTGGCAAAGAGGGGTGTCTGAACATGGACCGTTGAGCATCTAGTTGCGCTCTTGTGTCAGTTCCACACGTGTCTAGACATGAGTACCATTGGGTCATGGCGGAGTGTCGTGATGTGAGTTGTCCCGTCTTGTTGTATAACTTATTGCCACACAGCCGTGTCCATGCTCGAGCAGATCCCTGATGCGGATCCACCTTGCGTGAGATCACTCATGCGTGGTGACTCCACCTAGGAGCAGCTGCCAGACAGTTTCCACAAAGTCTCGGGTGCTTGCTTGGGTGCTCTACATTTTTTTGCTGTCGCTAGAGTTTTCTTGGTGCACTTGCTCTCGAGCCTGATTTGCATGTTTTGTATTTTCTGTCCACCAATCAATGCCGAACTTGTGCATGTGACCACTCTCAAGATCTGGCACTTTCTTGCCTTCTAACAATCATTTGCGGTACAAACCGGTTTTTCTATTAATGAGTGAGTGCGTGAGTGGGGGATTCAGTGAATGTGTTTTATGGGATAGGTGGGTGTGATTGTCGAAGGAACTTCATTCACGGGTTCTAGTTTTTGGCTTGTGAGTGAGAGAGAAAGCGAGAAGGAGAGAGAGAGAGAGAGAGAGAGAGAGAGAGAGAGAGAGAGAGAGAGAGAG